>CM024590.1:43495874-43697140 GCA_014182565.1 Eucalyptus marginata | reverse complement strand
TACCTCCATATGACTGGCTGTTGAAAAGCTCGGTATAGACCATAAATAGCATTTTTCAGAGAGCGAAACCATTTCAAGAGTAGTCGATCACCTTCCGGAAAGGACTGGACCTATCGAGGCAACATCCGTCTTTCTACTCTTGTTGCTCTTCTTTCTTCTCGAAGTCCTCTTACTTTCTTTCTTACCTGTAAAGCTATCCTCATCTATTAAACTACTGTCGCCATTCATCAGATGGTTGCCTTCAAGATGATCTTTTTCATCATTTTTGCGTGGGGGATTCTCCTTTACTAAACCACATGAAAGTAATTGTACAGCTGGCAGCACAGTGAATAGAAGAAAAATAGTTGCTATCTCCACATTGGTTAATGCATATCCGCCTAATAAACTCCCACAAATACCACCAAAAGCCATTGCAAACCAAGACATTGACTGAAGATCTCCAGCAAACGAAGCCCTGAACAAGAGCAATAAGAGCTAAGGTTATGCTGAGCTCACAGATTAAATTTACTTAATATCCCCTCAATTAGAAGCATGAACGATCCAATGGAAAATGTAGCCTGATCTGAAATATTAGAAGCCTGTTAATGAATGCCTTTGGGACACTTGTTAAGTAAACATAATTAGTAATCGCTGGATTTCCATGTTATTGATCACACATACAAGAAGTCACCGTTTTGGATACCTTAATTTTTCCTTATTCTGTTGCTCAACAAGTGCTCTAAGGGTTCTCTCTAATAAAATCCATATGAAGCAAGTCTCTTTCATTGGCAGCAAGAACAAGGGTGAATGTTTATAAATCTGAGAATTTTGTCTATAATGTAAACATTTTACTCTAGTCCGATGCCCTAAAATAGGGTAACAAGAGAAAAAAGTCATTGAGCAGTATGATAATCACAAGCAAGGTGGAAGCTATAACTATAAATTTTCTCTGCAAAGAAAAAATTCAAAAAGCAGAAGAGTGAAGGGACATACTTCTCGAATCTCACAGCTTCGGCGATCATTGCATCAATGACAACATCAGCCATCGCCGAGCCCAGATTTTGGACAGTTAAGAAGATCGTGAGGTGCCATCTAGAATTCCTCAAATCAGCACTGAGGCCCAAAATAAGCCATGGCACAAGAGAGAGTATTGTCGAAAGAATCAGGTATGGAACCCGTTTTCTTCCCCCAATTGGAATGCAGTCTGACACAATGCTGCACGCAATAACATAGCGAAGTCAAAGGAAGAAAATTGAGAGACAGAAAACTGACAAACGAACACACATTGCTCCAGACAAGAGAATGACTACACAAACAAAATCAGGGGTGAGGAAATCAAGGACGGGTCTTGTAATAAACATGGCACAAAAAATAAACCCATTTCGGCAGACAGGACTATGATCAGTGCTGCAGGGCATATTCAATGCATTACCCATATAAAGGCTTTATGCTCCATGGGAAAAATGCAACTGAAAACACAAATTGAGAGGCCGAGGGCGACAATTTGAGTATGTCTTTGAGCTGGTAAGAAACCGCAGTCCACGCAAATGACCTGAAACCCTGCATGCAAATAGAGAAAACCATCACGAAATGGACCGGAAGCAGCGACAGCAACAACAAAATCCAATAGAGCGAGGCACGATGCGATCGTTTCCCAGCTAGAAGGTACAGGCACCTATCCGCATCAACCGTCAAAGCACGAAACACGGACGCAAGACTCGTGCCCGTAATCAGAAACCCACAATTCAGAGCCCTAATCAGCTTGCAGTAAAAGAAACCGATCAACAAAAGGAAATCTTCTGATATCGAAACGAATCCGAAGCGCCGAACACCAACGCGCATTACTCACCCGAGAACACACGCAAGCGAGAACCACACAACACCGGAAAAATCACTAAAACTCCGCAAGGCGATGCGACTCTCGATCCTTCCTATGATCGCGAGCACGAAAAGAAGCAAAAGGAAAAAGAACAATCCACATGTCCGAACGGGAATCGGCTCGAGGCGTAGGATTCGAATCGAACCTGAGTGAAGTAGATCAAGCAAACGAGCCACAGGAACGACGCTCCGAATGCCGCTCTCAGCTGCTTCAACCCTTTAGTCATCTTCTTCTCCTCCTTTTTTGCAGTTCGAAAATGGAAGGATCTCGCGCTACCATCTCATCCCTGAATTTCCGTTTCCATTGGTCTCCTGGCAAACGGGCATTGCTTTCCATCGACGGTTGGTTTTTCGTGTTTATATAGGTCGACCGCTCTGTCCTTGCTCGAGGAATTCGAATGAAGAGGGCGTGCGAATAAAGTCGGGGGTGATACCGTCAATTCGAGATGAGATTCGGGGACACGTCCTCCGAACCTATGGGATGTCGCCACGACAGCAATGCTCTCGGAGGAGGAAGTAATGCGCGTTGACCGATTATTATATATCGGTAGAAAAAGCACTTCCATCTATGTCGAGATTTTTGCTCATTTTGCGCAGTCTCCACCGTCTGCATGTGTAGAATAATTTATTTGGGTAGTCCATTTAGAAATTCTCGATCTGTGAGCCGCAATAATTTTTATCAGGGTAATATTACAAGGAAAAATAAGAAAATAAGAAGTACATAAAGCTTTATTAATTTCGTAAAGAACAAATCATTTCAAAAACATTATCTAAAACCAATCATTTGTATCGCTTGAAATAATTAATCAATATGAAATATTATCATTATCAATAACAATATACTTTTAATGAACTGTAAATGTATTATTTGTTAATATATTTTTATAAGGAAAATAATTAATTATTTTTAGAAAATATTTTATAAATCATCCATTTTTTTTCAGAACAATGCACTCTAAAAATTAATGAACTACTAGAAAGTGCCTATCAATCTTTTGTCACCATCGACGCACTTTTAATTCATTTCATTTTATTCGGCATTCACTTTCTTCAGTATTAATTAGTTGATTGTGAAATTTATGACATCATTTCGACGACTAGGCATTGGACTTTAACTTGGTATTCGATTAGAAAGATCTCAGTGGCTTGACACATTATTAAGGAGAGTGGCACGCGATTTGGGCACCCTTCGTGCCTTCATAACAGCAGGAAAACAACTTGCCTCCTGTCGTGCTGTTTTCGCTGAACAAGATTACCTGTCGTTTGCTTCCCGCCTCTAAAAGATTGAACACAACAGCAATCACCGCAACCACGTTAACGAAACCTGTATTTCCGGGTGACTATCACCAAGCATTTTACATTTTGGGCGATGTAGCATGAGACAATGCATTGAGATCTGCACTCCTATAGCAGTTGCTGGAACAGCAACCTTTACACTCATCAATATGTTCTTTTTCACCCCCTTTAAACCAAGTACAATCAACAGTATGTTGGAACATTGACAGTGCGATACACGAAGGGCCTAACGGTATGGAAGTAACCTGATGGATGGCTGTAGCTAAATTTGACGCCAGCAGTGCCACCCCCAAGTTGAGTGCAATGCTCATGGAAACTGCTGATGGGACGCGCAAGACAAGCGTCCCAGCGATCACTCTCGGGCATCGTCTCTGCAACTTTGTATACCCCCTTGGAGTTTGTAAATGCTTGATAGTTGACAACTTCACCAGATTTTGTGATGCAAAGAACAGCGACTTCAGCGCCTGCAACAGAAAGAAGAGAAAAAACTCAATAATTATGTACAGCCGACCATCTTTCAATTTACAGAAAGATCAAAAACAAACTTTGCAAGATTGAAACAGAAAGGTTCCAACTCCCTTTCGAACTACAATCCTGGCTTTATAAAGATGAATCCATAATCATGGTCATATGAAGGAAGTTTCTCAATATAGTGGTCTCTAGAGGCTCTCACAACCTAGATAAGAATGGACTTCACATGATTACCCCCAAGTAACCAGCATAAAAATTGTCAGACAGCCAATAAATTGAATCTCATAGCCATTTTAACCGATATCCATGTAATGAATTGTAAATTATCATATGGACAAGACATTTGTTAATGAAGTCCAGCTCATTTGATTGAGCTACATAGAAAGAAGAATAAGCCCCATTCCCACCATGTAACAACCTAGAATCTAGAAACCTTAGCCGCAGTGGAGGACACCTCAGTTATTACCAATATATGGTTTCTCATCCATACAAAAAGCAAAAACTTGACTGACGGGCTTTCGCCCCAGCCAGTGGGTCACCCATCTTATGCACTCTAATGTTGTCATGGTAAGCATTCTCACCAATGTCTGGCAAAATCCCCGAGATATGAATGTCCTCGCACTCATCTCTCTTCCATCAAATTAGTTCTTCCCATAACCTCTATTTGCTTTCTACAATGCCGAACAACTGAAGCTCCTCTATCGTAAAAGGCAAAAAGCCTATGGTAAGGTCTTCTCTTCTATCCAACAAATTTCATTAATATATTGGGGAAAAAAATAAAAGAAGAAAAGGCCTTCACCCTCCAAATGCCAGGCCTTTTCCTCAGTCACATCTCACCCATTGAAGCAAACATCAGCAAATGGTCCGCAAATACCTCGACCTTCAGCACTGGCCAATCATTTCGAAAGCTCAATGTGTGCATACGCTAAGACATCTCTATGAACAAGTAAGTCTCATTTTGAGCTCTTCCTTGTATGATCATCTGGTACGTCACGATCTCCAATTGAGAGATTATGCTGGAGCACAATGACCACAGATAAAGCAACCTCATCGACAAATTGCATTAACCTATCCTTCCACTCAGAAGCAATCTACAAGAAGCCTTACAATCCAGACTGAAAAGCAGATTAAGGGCATCATAAGATTATTTCAAGAAAGAACCTGTAGCTCGATAACCTTCAGGACAGTCAAGCCTCCAGCAAGCTCAACACCGTCTCGTGTTTTAGTAAGGACGGAAATTAAGAATAACACAGATAAAATGGCACTAATTGTGATCGACTCCATATAAAAAGAATAACGGGAACACTAACCATGACAACAACTTTGCTCTATTACCACCTAATAGCTGCAAATGGGTGTGGAATCGCTAGACCTAGTATTCTCTCCGCCAAATGGCGCTGCCATTGCCTTTGTTCTATTTGCCGTAGGGCAAAATTACAAGGTGCTTCTCCATCTAACGTGGGCCAGTAATCGATTTCTCTACGATCATTTTTCTTTGAGACAGCAAAACCATCCACCCAATTCCGACCGATTCCATGAGCATATGGCAATCCCGCAGTAGATTCGCCACGGTCTAGCACTGTGAAGTGCATCGACTCGCTCCGTTGATAAGCACGCAACTCAAAAGCTAGTCCATCAAACTAATCGCGCGCGCCCATCATCAACGCGAAATCCCACCCATTCCGCAGACTAGATAGGCAAAACACGTTTTCCCCGATCAACCAGGCACGGGGGACGCAAAGATCATGTGGATTCGATTTCACCATACACAACAGTAACTCGCTCATCGGCGGGCGTCTCTGTGCGTGTGCGCGTGAGAGAGAGAGAGAGGGAGAGAGAGGGGGGGACCTTGGAGGACGTGATCTTCGGGCCCGATGGAAGAATCGCCGCAGACGTCACAGACGACCCGGCCGCGGATTTCGCCGGTCCAGCCTCTGGCTCCGGAGACGAAGAGGAACGACAGAAGGAGAGAAAGAGAGAGCAGCAGCTCCCATCGCCGCGACTCCATGGCTTCGCTGCTGCTGCTGCTGCTGCGAAGCTGAATTAGGTGAAGGTCGGAATCCACGAGGAAGAAGATGAAAGAGAAATGTCCCGAGACTGTCTTCACGGCTGAGAGCTCCGCGGCTAACTCCACCGGGCCCCACTCTCTCTTCCGTCGGTGGGAAGTTTGGTTATGGGCCGAGAGGCAAGAGTCCAGATGATCGGGCCACATGGGCCCGTTCGTTTTAGCTCATATTTGAAATGTTACTCGAATTTTTAACAATTCTAAAGAAGGTATATCCTAAGGATAATCGGTTCTCAATCTGATTCTTAATTCCAATCGAACCGGGAGAAGCGGTTCTCACAATTGGAAACTGGTGACTAGACCGGTTGGTCTTAGCATCCGGAATTGGACTGGCCCATTGGTCCAATTCAATGGAATCGATTATTTATTTTTTCCCACTATTTGATACTTAAAAATAAATTATCACTTTTATATTTTTGAAGATATTAAAAATATATATATAATTGGGACTCCCTTGGAATTAGGAACTGAACTGCCTAAACACTTATTCCACTTTAAAAATCAAGAACCAAATCAACACTTTTGAAAACTTAACTCAATTGGCCAATTCAAATGGTTTGTTTTATACACCCATACTAATATCTAATCTCGTATGTACATACTTATCATTAATTGGAAAATTTACTTCTCGAATGGCAATACCACATTTCTATAATACACATGATATGCCGTAGGAGTATATTATGACTTTACAAAACATTATCTTAATTAATTAGAAAAATATTGCGAAATTATGTAAAAGGGTTTTATGTTGTCAGGACTTACAACTATCATTAAAATGATTTATTATCTACCATGATTTATGTTTAAATATTTTCATGGACAAAGAATATATTTTCCTTTTGCTATACCAACTATTGTTTTAGAAAAATACTTTCTAAATAAATGATAGTCCTAAAAATATTACTTGAAATAATGAATTAATGAAAAAACATTTTTATCATCTACAATAATATGCATTTAGATATTTTCATGAAAGATAAGAATAATTTGTTTATTCATTCATATTTATGAGACCTTATACGATCATTTTTTCAAAAGTATTTTTAGAATAATTTATTTTCGCGAAATAAAGGAAATTAATCGGAAAATTCCCGGTGAAAATCTGACTTACGACGCGGTCCACGGATATACCCTAGGATTTTCCCTAACGTCACCCCATAAAAATCGCTCTTCTACTGGTTATCTCGGATTCGAAGCCAAGAGAAATGCCCGAAGGCGTCGTCTTCTTCCTAACCCTAGTCGCTGTGCTGTCGCCGCTGCCTCGGCTGAAAGCCAGCAATGGCGCTTCTCGTCGTCTCCTGACGATAAAGCAGTGAAGTTCTTTCACAACGACTAAGCTCTCGTGCGAACTTATTTGCCATCTTTCCTTCTTTGTTTTCACTTGCTCAGTCCTCAATACGAGCAAGTATAAAATCGATGCAGATCTCTCTGTCATCTTCCCCTTTTTTTCTGCCACGGCGATTGCAAAGAGTATTTCGTTTCTGCTGTTCTTTCCCTCGCGGTTGCAATCGAGTTTTGCCTAGTTTATAATCCCTATGACGATTTCGTTTTTCTTCATAAAAGTAGTGGACTGACTTTTATCTGATGAATCCAAGCTCCGAGGGATGCATTTTGGGTCCTTGATTGCATAGATTTGGGATGCGCTTGAAGGTTTTTCAATTGCAAAGGCTTATCTTTTTTCGGTTTTTTTTTTTTTTTCCTGTCCAAATCTCCTGTATTGAGCTCATTCATCACTTTGATATCTCTGGATCATGGATCCCCTGTGAGGACTGTTGAAATTTAAAGTAGTGGACTGACCACTCTTGATGATCAAATTCGTTCCTGAGGAGACGTTGCTTTTGATACCATGGTCCTTAATGTTTTTTGGTCTCATCCTTTTGGTCGTCGCCTTCGATTTTCCTTCTTGATGATCAAATGTTTTAGATGTCCATGGCTGCCGGGTTTTTTCGCATCCCTGTGATGGATGTTGATAGGAATGATGTTTCCCTGACGAATCTTTTGGTCTGAGGGATGTGCTTTGGATGATACATTCTGGTTCATTTGACTGGGAGAGGGTAAGAGGTGCTTGTTCGTGGTTAAGCATCCTATCTACAACCCATTTGTTCTTCTCTTTTGCCAAGTGAGATGGACTTGGTTTTTTAGCTTTCGGCTCTTGCAAGGGTACTTTCATTTTTAACTTTTCCACGCTTTCTTTTGTTGAATTAAGTTCCAATTCGAACCGCAGATTTCCCATATGCAAAATTGAGTCCTTTTTTTATGCTTTCTATGTTTATGTTTAACTTTTCCATGCTTTCTTTTCAGTGTTGTTATTAGGTATTGACTACATCTGTTAGATTTTATATGAATCAACTGTTGTTGTTGCTAGATTATTTTATGTAGTTTAAATTCTCAAAAGTTGACTTACCTCTTGTAGAACAACGAGAGAATTGCCCAGGAATATAGATTGGATCACTGGCACTAAATGGACGAATTTACAACTCCACAGTAGTTTGTATACGAGCACAAGGAAAATATTCTTGTTCCACAAGGCAAATGCCAATTAGAGCAACAATGGAAGCCTTCATATGCATTTCTTGTTCCTTCCATGACTTCATTGCTTGATCTGACCTGACTTCTGCAGATTGGCATTTTAGTCTCGTGTTGAACATGAAGAATGTGATGGTGTTGCAAAGAGGTTCCCTCCTATGTTTCCTTTTTCTCAATAGATGGTGACACCAGTTGAATGCTAGTCATGTTATTTTGATTCTGGTGATCTATTTTGGCAACAGCAGTTCGCTCACCCTAAGTTCCTTTCATTGTTCATTGCCATGCTCATTGGATGCTTTGTTGTGAGGTGATTATTAGTCCAACCATAGCATTCTGGAGAATTGTTGCCCCGAGCTGAAGAAGCCTAATGTACGGCTGCCATCCACTCTAGAAGCAAGAAGTTTCAGTTTGGTGAACTAGAAAATTTACTATAACGCATGTTGCAATGTCTTCCTTTGATGATGTGAGCAGAAATTTTCTCTCTTTGATTGAAGGATCTTGTGAACGGTACAAACGATGCATTCAATTTGATTGACCCTGGGGATAAAAAGTGTAAACAGTAGTCCGATACTTATGTATTAGTTACCTTTTCTGCTTGCATATCAAACCGTGATGCCTAATCAAACAAAACCTTGAAATGTTTCGTTTGAAGAAATCCGTGAATTCGGGTATGATGGATTGATTTTAACTTTCTACAATTTGCTCAATCTGAATCTGGTGGTTTATGCATTTTGACTTTATGAAAATGCGAACATTCGAAACATTTATAACTTACGAATAACGGCACTTAGATTCCCATCTATTTGTTTCATAGGTTATTTTTTGGACCTCATAAAATTATTTAACTTTTTTTTATTCCTGCTGAATCATAAACCAACAGGCTTGGTAAAAATAGTTCTTTTATGTAAAAGATACGCCATATATAACATCGAAGTCTTCTCCTTGAACTTAAGGTATGCTCTTTCGTTTTTCTAAGGGGCTGAAAAGCTCTGGGACATCATTTCCTTGCACAAAAGCCACTTAGCCATTTTTCGCACGTAGTTGCTTTAGCATCCGCAAAGGGTGATTTACCACTGTCCATGCGCAATCTGAAGTTCGTCAATCATCGTGGATTTCGAGAGATGTGCAGCTGCCATCCCTCAAAGTTTGGGGAAAACTCATCGAGCCAGAAAGAAGAAGAAGAAGCGAGGCAAATCTGGCTATGCAAGGTTCTGTGGTAATTGAGAGTTGGACGCTGCAGAGGGTTCTCGATTGGTATCACTATTAGCAACAGATAGCGTCTAGTAGAGGGGGCTAATCAGCTGAATAAAGCAGAACGGCACCATTTCATCACAACAAACTGATCATTCACAAGTAACTACCAGAGTTATAATTAGCTTTTCTCGCTAATCTGGACGTCAAAGGACATAAACGAAGTTACTGATTCGACGCTTAGAGAAAAGAAGCGGCCCATGGCTCCAGAGAAAGAGAATAAACAAAGCTTGAAAAACGAATCTCATTATTTAGTCTTCCCCCAAGAAGCTCGACCAGTTTCTGAGGTTTCCTGCCCGACCTGTGGCGGCCTCCTTGTAGGGATCAACTCCGGGTTAATTGCTAGAAAAGGCTTCATCTCTTCTCTTCATGCTGTCTCTTTCCTGCATCTCTACCAATCTTCTGCTTCCTGCCTCAGTTTCGTGCCTCACTTCATCTAATGCGCCATCGATACAATTACTGACATGCTTCATGTTCGCTCCTTCCCTCAAGACCCCTCCGGCGTTGGCCACCAGGAGGAGCATTGTTAGAAGAGGCTATCCCCCATAGCATACACAGACCATGTCAAGCGTTTAGAAACTGGCGTGTCATCATCATCACTCAGATATCGGTTCACTTGATGAGATAGAAGCTCGTGATTTCATACTTGTGGATTCCACTGGGTGTCCCATACTTGAGATTTCATACTCGTGGCTCTTCTGCCGCTGCATTCACTAACTGTTGTTGGCGAGAGGCCAACCTCATTCTACTCATAGCTTCCGGCATTTGGAGCAACGGTAACGCTCGCGGCCAATCCTACCAAGTCACATGCCTCAGCGGGACCAACCTAGGTGTCCCAATGCCATGTTGTGGAAGCACTACGGTGGTGGTGAAGATAGTGGACCGCTGCCCTGCCAATGCGTGCTGAGGAACTATTGACTTGTCACTGGAAGCATTTGCATCCTTAGCAGATCCGAACGACGGAGCTATTAACATAAATTATCAACAATAAGTACACTTTGTTCCTTGCAATTTGCTAGGTTATTTTTCAATCAATGCCGCAATATAAATCAGAATTTGTTAAATTGATGTCACGCAGGGTCTGAATTCGGACGGTGGAAGATCGTTAGCTAGAGTAACTTCTCATGGAAATGGAACCACTCTCCAAATGATGTAACGCCGCTGAAGTTTAGAATCAACTCCTTCCGGAGTTCTTTTACTTTTTCAATGCTCTTGGCAAATGTAGTTGTGAGCATGCACAGTCTCGAAATGAATTATGTGTTTTGCCTTGTCTTCTCATTCATTGAGCTATGTCCATTCTATCAGCATCGATTATCAAGTGATACTTCATGGTTAACATCAGTCGTGTCAGGAAACGACTCAAAAGGCATTCGATGTTAAGCCTCTGTACACGTTTCCTTCCATCACTTCCATAGGCACCGTCGATAATGATCCTTTTCTTTTCACCACAAAATTGGACTGAGATTTCCTGTCATAGAGCGCCAAAGATGACGCACTGTTGTTGCAGTTGCTTCGCTGAGTAGAACAAAGGGCGGTGATCGATTATTTACCATTGATTGAATCGAACATTCATCTAGCTGCTTTCGTTGATGGCACATGATTGAGGCAATCAATCATTAGAGACCAAAGACCAAATCAGAGACTTTCAGTCTAAGGGAACTGGCGTTTGTTCCTTCACTTGGGATTCTATTCCAACCTTCCAATCTTAAATGGTTGAGCTCCAACCCATCTGCATGCCCAGTGAGCGCGACGCCTGCCAATATCTTCCCTACCACTGGAGCCCTCTTCAACCCCTGACCCAAAACACTACCTATCGCCACATTCTCGCTGAACTCCCCTCCCAGGAAATCCATCACAACCTCATCCGGTGTCATCAAAAGTACATACAGGATTGCTTGGACACAGGTGCACAGTCATCAACCAGTGCCAGAAATCTCCCGTCAATCTACTCTTTTGGGGAATCCAAGCTGGGCTCGGGCCTCCACTGCCTATCGCAAGGTCATCCTTGGTCCAGTATAACCTTGATCAGCCCCAGGAACTCCAGGAACAGTGTCCTGCATATGTGCACATCTTCATAGTTCAAGAAGGTCGGGATATGGGCCCCGCTGGCAAATTTCTCCTCATAACCTCCTCGACCCTTCAGTAGCACACTGGGTTGAATTGGCAATTTGAGCCCGGCAACTGAATGAACCGGCTTCCTGGTCCAAGCCCCAGCAGTGACCACACATTTTCTGCACCAGGCCTTGTCACCCTTGGTGGTACATACGACTATGCCGCCTCTCACTTCATCTCTCCTAACATCCTTCACTTCCACGTTGTCCCTCAACACCGCTTCCTTTTGAAATGCTAGTGCTTAAAACAAAGATGCTGCCTTAGTTGGCTTCATGACATCCGCTTGTTATGGATTTGAAGACCAAGGACTGATGACAGCTGCGGCGAGCGAAGCACTGTGGAATGACGGTGGAGCTTGTGGTTAATACTACCAAGTGAGGTGCGTTGGCGCCAGGAACCAAGGCATTCCGATGCCATGCCGCGGAAGTGGGACTGTGATGGTGAAGATCATGGACCGTTGCCCGCTCAATTCACGTCGGGGAACGATAGACTTGTCGCAAGAAGCATTTGCAACAATAGCAGATCCTGACGCTGGCGACGTCAACATACAGTACCAACAATATGCGACCCATTTTTTAATCCCTTCACCGTTCATTTCGTCATCCCGAAAGCTTTATCAAACTAATCATTAATTATGGTCTGAATCGTGATTATGCGGGGCCTAAATTCAGGCGGCAGAAGCTTCGGGGCTTGTCGAGGAGCCAATTTCTGGAACCATTTCCTTAACAAATATAAATAATGGAGACTCCAAAGTCTCAAGTTCTGACATCTATTCATTTGATTCGGTCTTGCTTCTACTTAATTATTCTTTGGCTGTTAAGAGTTGGAAAGTTCAAGATTCATTATGTCGATGCAGCATGTCCTGGTCCTAGAGAGATCCTTTGCTACTCCACGGACTGCTATTAGTATTGAACTCATTTTCCTCTCAATATCTATTGATGTGCACACTCTCTATTCAAATTTAAACTCTGTGTGCTTAGACTCGAAGCGTTCGACAATTCTCTTCATGCTACAATCTTTGACGTTGGCAACGAAGCGAGCAGCTACAGTTAAACAATTTTGCCGGTTAATGAGTTTGAGACGTAAGTTAACATCCATATCTACAATGGAAGTAGAGTATATTTCAGAGATTGCAATACTCACATAAGAAGGACAGCATAAAAGAGGGAGAAAATCATTCTATTCTTGATCATTCTTCATTTTTGCTTTTTTTCCTTTTATTTTCGACACATTATTTTTACTAATTCTAGGCATAATTGATGATGTGACGCATTCACGCCTTTTGATAAGGATCTCTTAGGGTGCGTTTGGTAACGTTTCTGTTTAAAAATTGTTTCAAGAAACAGAAATAGAAAAAATGTTTACGTTACAGGAATAATTTTTGAACAAAAAACGCGTTTCAGAATCGTATAAAATTTCTGTTTCGGAATAGAAAAAGAACAGAAAACACGTTTGGTCGCACAAAATTTCTATTCTTGGAATAGAAAAAAAGAGAAACACGTTTGATAACCGCACAAAATTTACTGTTCCAATTTTTTTCAAGTGTTTTTTTTTTTAATAAAGTGTAAACTTGGTATTAAATTATCATTCTCATGAAATGCTCATCAATTTAATTTTGTTCATATTAAGTGAAAACAAACATTCTAAACATGATCATATTTGCTTACTTGGAAGAAAATTTTTTAAGTTTGTACCAAAATTTTCCCAATTGCTTTTTCTTTTTTTTTTAATAAAGTGTAAACTTGATTCTGAATTCTCATTATCATAAAATGCTCATCAATTTAATTTTGTTCATGATGAGTAAAGTCAAACATTCTAAACATTGTTATAAGTGCATACTTTGAAGAAACTTTTATAAATAAACTTTGTACCAAATTTTTCTCACGTGCCTTTTTTTTTCAATAAAGTGTAAACTTGATATTGCATTATCACTCTAATGAAATGCTCATCAATTTAATTTTGTTCATGATGGGTGAAGACAAACATTCTGAACATGGTCATGTGCATACTTGGAACAAAATTTCGTAAGTAAAATTTGTACAATAAGAGCTAGCTAAAAGAAGAATATCTTATAGATCTCTACATAGACCCTTTCATACATAACATCACAATAATGAAGTAATATAGTTCATTGTTCAACTTCATCACATTGAATTTCATAAGTGAGTACTTAAAAACAAAATTACAAAAGTCGGAAACACAAAATCATGCAATCCCTCGCCATTTTATTTGCAATCCTTGTCCTAAGCATGTTTATTCCAGGTGCATCATGCAATGTATCATCTGCAACCTCAGGACAAAGAGGCAAAGATAGTTCTCAATTTCTGCAGGCATGTCATAGTTGATCACATGTTGAATGTCAGGAAAGTCCAACCCCTTTGAAGCAACATCTGTGGCAACCAAGACATCTTTCATGCCTGCCTTAAACGATTAAATAGCATATTCTCTCTCTTCCTGGTCTTTGCCACCATGAATAGCCACTGCTTCAACTCCTTTCAAAAGTAGTACTCATGAATGTCATCCACATCGGCCTTGTTCTCACAGAATATAAGGACAGGGGGTGGAGTTTTCTGAAGGCACTCAAGAAGGTAAACAATTTTTGCCTCCCTGTTTGACATACTCGACCTCCCGAATGACATCAAGATTTGCAGCACCTGCTCTTCCGACATTGACCGTGACAGCTTCACCAGAGCACTTCTTGCAAAATTCTGAATTTTAGTAGGCATAGTGGCAGTAAAAGAGGAGCGTTTGACGTTGAGCTTTGAAGTGGTCGAACACCTCCCTTATATCATCTTCAAATCCCAAGTCCACCAACTGTCACCTCATCTAAAGTAAGGTACCTGGAGAAAGCAAAGATCAGTATAATTGTCCCCGCAAATAACAAGTCCGAATATTTAAGACAGCAGTGCATTAACAGAAAATCAAGATTGAGGCTAATTTAGGAAAGAGTGCAAGATGAAGAATCTTGGTTCGGTGAAATCCCATATCCTCAGGACAAAGAGGCAAAGATAAGAACTCAAAAAGCAATCTCAATCAATGTCCCATGCCACGCTATTTAACCTTTGAGCTAGCATTGACCATTGGAATCCAAATGGTGCACATAGAACTCAAGCAAAAACATAGAGCACGAGAACGCAAATATGCTCGACTTAAGCACTATTGAGTTTTTTCAATGCAGATTTATTGAAGATTCGATGTAGTTGCTTCAGAGTAGGGATAACATTTAGTATTTGGCAGTTTCACGTCTGCTGTCCACTAATAACTTCCTACCAATAGCAAACCAATCAACTTGCCAATGCATGATCATACGCCAACAGTTACAGATGGAATTATTCAGAGACAGCCAGATGTTGTGGAAAGCAGTGTACAAGTTCAAAAGGTATAAAAGGATGAATTAAAGGATTTTACCTGCAATTACAAGGTTCATCTTTTTCTTTGTCAGCATATCCTTCAATCTACCAGGAGTAGCAACAACAATGTGCACTCCCTTCCTCACAACCTCCACCTATGACCGCATATCCACTCCGCCAATACATAGCAGATCCCTCAACTCTGGATATCCGGCCTCTCTCAACGGAACCAAAAAGTGCTCCACAACTTCATATGTCTGTCTCGCGAGCTCTCTTGAAGGGCAGACAACCAATCCGAACGGTCCTTCACCGTGAGCAATGGGCATCATCATCTCCTCCTGAAGAGCAATCATGATCATCAGCAACACGAAAACCAAAGTCTTCCCCGACCCCGTGAATGCAATCCCTATCATATCTCTGCCCGCCAAGACCACCGGAAGACCCTGCACCTGAATCGACGTCGGCTGCACAATCCCCTTCGCTTTCAACTTCTTCAAAATAGGGTTTGGGAACCTCATATCCTTAAAATTCTTTATTGGCGGCAGGATATCCTCTCCATCAACAATAATATGCCACTGCTTCCGAATCATATCGCACTGCTTCCCCGACATCCTGCGAATCGGCAACAGCGGCTTCCACCCAGTCAGCAGCGACTCGGTGTAAATGATTCCCTTCGCCAACTCGCGGACCGACATCAAGGTCTTGCGATTGGATAAGTTCTCGAGCATCTTCTTCTCATGCTGCACCATCTGCTGGGTGGGGTAATCTCGGGCTGATCCCGTTTCAGCTGCGTCGCCTTCACCAGGAGGCTAGGCTTGACTTCCGCCAGCTTCGCCTTCTAGTGGTCTTCCTCGAGCGAAGAAGCGTTGCCCTTGCGCTGGAGGATCTTCTGGGCTTCCATCGCCCTGCGCTTGGCGACGGGGACGTACTCAACGTAATCGTCCTCCCCCTCCATGACCGTGGAACCTCCCGCGGCGGCGGACATGCTTAAAAGTACCGTCGAATTTCTCCGCGCAGAAGTGCGTGAAACCCTAATCTGATGTTACTCGGGCAGCGATGTCCGGAGCTATAGAACCGGTTGAGCACTTGCCCCTTGAAGAATCAAACGGATCGAGGAGATAGTACCTGGAGTGATGGGCGGAGCGCGGCGAATCGCTTCGATGGCCGAGCAGGAGAGCGGAACGGCGGCGGTGGCGGCGAGAGAACCGGCGAAGGCGGCGACGCTCTGCTAGAGCAAGTGGGAAGAGAAGGAGAAAGGGAGATTGGATACAGGAGATTGGAGATCCGTACCGCGAGCAGAGCAGGGCTGGCTGCAAGCTAACGCTTGAGCGAGCTGCTCATCTGGGCGAGCGTGCTGGTCCAGATCTCGGGCAGCGTCTGCTCGCCAGATCTGGGCGAGCGTGCTCGTCTAGATCTCGAGCGAGCAGACGAGCCACTGCCGCAGATCTGGCGAGCAACGGTGCCCTAGATCTGGGCAAGCGCTGGCTCGAGCGAGCCCTCACGCTCGAGCTCCGAGCAGCCATCGCCCAGATCTGCGAGGGCCTCGTCAATCGGTGAAGGAGGAGCAGTGAGCAGGTTCACCTGGTGAAGGAGCAGCGGCTGTCGGCGCCGGAGAGGACGACGGTGGAGAAGCCGGATGGTCTCGAGATAGAGGCGGCTGTCGGCGCCGGAGAGTGGGAGGCGCCGGAGAAGACGACGGTAGAGAAGATGCAGGAGGAGAGGCGGTGTTCGAAGGGGCTGAGCAAGAAATAGAAAAGAAACACGATCGATTTTGTTTTTGTTCCTTTTTTGTTTTTTTGTTCCCAGAAACAAATGTGGAACAGAAATAAGAAACAAAATTTTTTTGTTTCTCATGTAGTATTACTCGGAAAAAATCGAACAGATGCATATCACGTTGACTTAAAACTAGAATATAAGCCCACTCCATGTTAGTGGACAAAAAATAACCAAAGTGATTATGTAGACAAATGACATTTCATCTTTTAGTGTTTTTTGGTACATTTAACATTTTTTTAAATAGCAAGCAATGTGGGTTAAATTATTGTTTATTTCGATTAACAATTCAAGAAGATGATATTTGATGTGATTCCTGAATTTTTTATTTATTCAATGTAATTATTGTACTTTTGATAAATGTCCAATTTAGTATATGAATTATATAAAAATGTTTAATGTTGTTATTTTGTTAATTCAAGATAAGTGATCTCATAAAATATTTTTATATAGTTCAAGGTTATATTGAATATATATCAAAAGTTTACGGATGACATTTAACAAATTGAAAATTCAGATACCATATTAGATATAAGATTATATTTTAGGAATTATATTAAAAAAATTAAAAATTTAAGAATTACGTCGTATATCATGCCAAATTTCAATGAATATTTACGTGATCATCTCTCTTTTTCTTTTTATAAAAACAAAGTGCCCTAAATTTGGAAGCGAAAGAGTCACAGTCACGTCTCGTTGATGCGACACACCGCCCCAGTTCCAGCGCTTTATCACTCATATGCGTAATCCTCCTTCTCCCGTGCGTCCCTCTATCTTCCTCTTCTTCTTCTTCTTCTTCTGCTGACCATTTTGAGCTTCTCCGCACTATCTTGATCCTCCATTCCCACTTTCAAAACCATGGAGAACAAGCCCATCTTCATAGTCGAAGAGAGGAAAGAGCTCATGCTCTCCCCGAACAGAGACGCCCGCCCGGCTCTAAGAACGGGTCACTTTCTCCGGCCCTCCGCGACGGAGCCCGACCCGCCTCCGCTCCCTTCGACCTTTTCGCCGCCGCCGGAGAGGTTGCCGATCAACGTCAAGTTCAACAACTGGCGTTGCCCGACCAAGAACTGGACCACGTGGGTGGATCGCATGGAGTCCATGCACGGGGTCACCTGGAAAAGAGCTGGCATTTACGATGCCATCAAGTGTTCGACGTTCTTGATCCGAAAACACACTTGTTTAGTGCTCGCGCTCGCTCAGAATTGGTGTCCCGACACGAACACCTTCGTTTTTCCGTGGGGCGAGGCCACCGTCACGCTCGAGGACGTGACGGTCTTAGGGGGTTACTCTGTTTGGGGATCGTCCCCTGTTTTGAGCCATCTCCGAAGCCTGTCACGGAAGGTTGAGATGAAGCTGAAGCGAGCGAGGTCGGAGATATCAAAGACAACAGCAAAGAAGGCGGACGCCTGCAAGTGGATGGAGAAGTTTAGGGACGCTGGGAGCGACATCGAGCATGAGGCCTTCCTCACGTTTTGGCTGTCGAGGTTTGTGTTCCCGGGCCCTGGCAATGTGATCTCTAAGAGGGTACTGCCGTTGACGATAAATCTGGCTAGAGGTGTGAGGATCGCGCTTGCACCGGCTGTTTTAGCTCGTATTTATAGAGACTTAAGGAAGCTGAAGAATATTTTGGACGGACTATTTCCCAGCTTGAAGGATGGAAATGAATCGGATGCAATTGACCTGAAATTGTGGGCGCAGTTTGCTTTGGTTCAAGTATGGGCTTGGGAGAGATTTGTGGCCCCCATCAGGCCAAGAGAGGTTCAGCCAGGGGAGCCTACGTTGGGTCGATGGCAGAAATCAACAAAAATGATCCTTCAAAATGTGGATTTCACGATGGGCGAAGCCGGAGTGCAGTTTAAATGGCGTCCCTACAGCTCGACCGTGGCGTCCTATGCATTTTATGGTGAGAAAGGGAAGTGGGTGTCGCTGGAGGAGGACGCTGATGGGGAACTGAGGTCATTCGCTCGCTGCTTGATGGCTCGTGAGTTGCCTGGGCTGGATTTTGTTGAGAAGTACTCGCCTCATCGAGTGGTCATGCAATTCGGGATGGATCAAGATATGCCTGGTCGTGTTGCTCCCTGCAACCAGGACCCCGAGATTGCTTGGGACAACTACAGTATATCACTCCAAGATGTGCACTTGTACATTCCAGCCAGGCTGTACGAACCGTGCATAACAGCTCGCTATGCTGAGTGGTGGGCTTCAAGGAGTTCAAATACATCGATGCAGGGTTTAAAAGGAAGACCGGGAGTTAATGATGACCTGGTTCCTCCCGGTTTTCGGCCGAAAAGTATAAGCGTGGACACAGGCGACTCCAGTGAAAATGATGATAGGCTAACTCTGGGGCAACTTTTGAGATCCAAAAGGCGAAGAAGTGCTGCCGAGAACTGCTCGGTTGGTGACTGCAACAATTGCTCAGGGATTGATCAAATGCAAAGTTCTTCCTTACAGAATGCGGAGAAAACTGACATTGAAATGAGAGGGTCACCAATGGAACCTGTGGAGACGAACAGGCTCCACCATAGTGCTGCAGGAGGAGCTCAAAGAGACCATGAGAAAGGCACAAATGGAATGCAGCAGCGATTTACTGAAGGAGGTTTAGCCGACGAAAATGCGGGAGAAAGCAGTGAGTGTTTAACGTGTGAAATGCTAGCGGCGGATCTTGAAGCTCGGATTAGCAGGCTGGAGAGAGCAGTTGCCAAGCGAAAAGCTCAGATTACCAAATGAAAAGTTGATCTGAAGTGTTTGAACTGTGATGCTTTCATGTAATCTGTCTACTGTCCTTCCATGTCTCTAGTATTTGAACTGGATCACTTTTAAGTTACTACTCTTGAATATCGTTTCTTTTTCTTCTTCTATTATATTTCACTTGTCTTGCTTGGGATTCGCAGAGATTGATCTAAATGCTTTCTGAATGTTTTGGATTGCTTGTTCTGTTGATCATTTGGCTTGTGTGAGAAATGGCGATGCTTTGTGGCTGAGCTGAGTGTCATGTATCTGATGCATCTGACAAGACTTCATATTTTGTGAATGTATGAATATGAACTTTAAGTTCCAGAAAATCCAAATGAGAAATTACCCGCCATTGGCTTTTTTAACAACCCTTTTTCTATCGTATATTGACTGGAGTAATGCCTGCCGAGGAGCTGCCTGGCACAACGATGTCCATTATTTTCTGGGGTCAAAAGGCTAATTTTTCCAGGGAACATGTCCTAGATTTTGTAGCACTCTGCCTTCTCTGCCTTCCGTTGCATCAAGGACTAGAAGAAGAAGCCTGCAATTGTCGTATCTTGTTCTGAAAAGATGCTGCTTTTTGAGGGAGATCATCCTAATACAGAAATGTCTTGAAATGAAAATATATCGGTTCTTCTCGTTTCAGATGATATACAGTTGCCTTGTGCGGCAGTTTGTGCTTCTACTAAGCTAGTTCACCTGTAAGGTCTAGCCAAATCAGTCAAAAGAGCTACAACGTCGATATGCTGATCCCTCTGCAATTTCGAGGGGAATTCTTAGATTGAAGAACTTTTGACTAAAAGAAAATGGTACAAGTTAGGAGTGAGCATCGGTCTGATCTAGGGTCAACCCTGGACCGACCCTAGACCGGCCCAATCTTGCCGGTTCAAACCGAATGGCCTAAGAGAGGAGGGCCGCGGCGTGCGTTGAGATCAGATGTACAATTTAGAATTGCGCGAGATTTTTCTGCGGAAGTCATGGGATGCAATTGCTGCAACATTATCGAAACACAATGCTTTAATTCGAATTTCCTCTTAGCTTGTAGTGTGACGTACAAAACTGTGCCTGAGTAGTGCTTCTTCCATTATTCCCCATCAATGTCATTCGGTGAAAAATAAAGTTAGAAAAAGTAAGAATTTCTTCTTTGAGAAAGAGAGACGTTTTGAGTTCGGACGACTTCCATCATGCTAATTACGATTTCGTTAAAAATTTGGTCGGGCATTTCTTAAGCAACCAAATAAGCAAAAAATTACAAATTCATTCATGTAAAAAAAAAAAATGGTCTTAATTAATATTTACACCTGCAGGGACAATGTCACTATAAGCTACCAACTTCTTACAAGATCGGTACATTCTGCACTCCACTGTAACGGGATCTATTGATGTGTACACTTCCTATTCAAATTTGAGGGCTGTGCGCTCGGACTCCAAGCATGCGATGACTCTTTTCGGGCTACAATCTTTGACATTTGCAGCGAAGCCAGCAGCTATACTTAAGACTATTTGCCGGTTAATGAGTTTGGGATGGAAATTAACATCCATATCTGCATACTTCATGTTCCTAATGAGACGGGGGAAATCATTTCCATAAATAGAGTTAAGATAGGGGTATTCGACTTGTGGAAATTAGTTTGTCTCTTTCATTGTAATTGTAATTTCTCCAATATTCTCGACATTTTTTAAGTGATAGCCTATTCAAGTGAATGACACGTGACAGTTGTTGGGCTCACCCGTCACCTCTCTCTTTGCAGTCTCTCTCTCCCTCCCAACTCCCGACCTAGTCCTACTCTCTCGAACTACCGCCACCTCATCCGTTGCCTTTGTCGTCGTCTCCATTTATTATATCCGAATCGATGCTCGGCTCTCCTTCTCCCTCTATCTTTCTCCCTTTAGAACCTTTGCCTCCATTGTAAGGTCGTGTTTTTCTTCCTTCTGGTCCTTTTTTTATGCTCTCCAGACTTCTATAGTTGGTCTGAAGGTCGAGAGAAACCTTCCGATTTCAAAATGCGTTGGCATCGCTCGCAAGCCTAGTTCGTCTTATGGCCAGTGATGTTGCTGTTCATGGCTGGCCGAGAGCCTTTGCTGTCCTTGGCCTCGAAGGGCGAAAAGAAAGCCAAAGAAAAGAGAGGAGTGGAGTGGTGCAGACATGGAGCTGAGCATGCAATATATTCTCCACCCCCACTAGTTTAATTTCAATTTTAGTTTTTAGGATTCATATCACGAAAAATCTTAAATTGATACACGTGATAAATTTACCTTACATTTATTACATAAGTACTAATTTGTGGTCTTTTGTGGTATTAATTCAATTTAACTAAAATTGACGGAAGGTAAATTTATTATAAATATATGAGTTAAAAAAATTTTATAGTTAAAAATTTAGTTTTGGATAAATTTATAAGAGGTATATCAATTTGAGATTTTTTATTAGAAAAAATTGATTTAAAATTAATTTATCTAGTTATATTAATCCGAGATATTTCATTAACTCTATTTTTTGATGCGCATTGAAGAGTGATGTTTGCATATCATGATCACTGTGGATTGCTGAACACCAAATCGGTGCTCAATCCCGCGTCAATCGACCAGTACGGTTGTGTATCGCCGTGAACGGATTTCAGAGGAAAAAGCGCCGCTACTATTTCAAGCAAAGCGTCGCGGTCACGCCTCGGTGCTGCCGCGACCCAACCACTCCATCACACTTTTTCACTCTTCTCCTTCTTCTTCTTCTTCTTCTGACCATTTGGAGCTTCTCTGCAGCATCTTGATCCTCCGTTCCCCACTTCCGAAACCATGGAGAACAAGCCCATCTTCGTCGTCGAAGAGAGGGAGGAGCTCATGCTCTCTCCGAACAGAGACGCCCGCCCGGCTCTGAGAACGGGTCACTTCCTCATGCCCTCCCCGACAGAGCCCGGCCCCCCGCCCCCGCTCGTTCCGGCCTCGCTGCCGCCGGAAGAGCTGCCGTTCAGCGTCAAGTTCAAGAACTGGCGTCGCCCCACCAAGGGCTGGACCGCGTGGGTCGACAGCATGGAGCCCGCGCACGGGGTCACGTGGAAAAGGGCCGGCATTTACGACGCCATCAAGTGCTCGACGTTCTTGATCGGGAAACACCCCGGTTTAGTCCTCGGGCTCGCTCAGAACTGGTGTCCCGACACGAACACCTTCGTTTTCCCCTGGGGCGAGGCCACCGTCACGCTCGAGGACGTGATGGTCTTAGGGGGTTACTCGGTTTGGGGGTCCTCCCCTGTTTTGAGCAGCCATCTCGGGAGCCACTCCGGGGAGGTTGAGATGAAGCTGAAGCGAAAGATTTCCGAGATGTCAAAGGCCTCCGCGAGCAAGGGGGGTTGCTGCGAGTGGATGAAGAAGTTCAGGGGCGCCGAGAGCGACATGGAGCACGAGGCCTTCCTCGCGTTCTGGCTGTCGAGGTTTGTGTTCGCGAGCTCTTGCAATGTGATCCCTACGAGGGTGCTCCCGATGGCGATAGGTCTGGCTAGAGGCACGAGGATTGCACTTGCGCCCGCTGTTTTGGCTCGCATTTATAGAGATTTGAGTTGGCTGAAGAATGTTTTAGATGGACTAGTTCCCAGGACGAAGGATGGAAATGAAGCGGGAGGGATTTATATAACATTGTCGGCCGCGTTTGCTTTGGTTCAGATATGGGCTTGGGAGAGATTTGTGACCACCATCAGGCCAAAACCTAGAGAGGTTCAGCCAGGGGAGCCTAGGTTGGGTCGATGGCACAGATCAACAAAATTGATCCTTCAAAATGTGCATTCCATGATGGGCGAAGCCGGAACGCATTTTAAATGGCGTCCCTACAGCTTGCCCGTGAATAACCTGGCGTCCTATGCATTTTATGGCGAGAAAGGGAACTGGGTGTCGCTGGAGGAGGACGCTGATGGGGAACTGAGGTCATTCGCTCATTGCTTGATGGCTCGGGAGTTGCCCGGGTTGGATTTCGTTGAGAAGTATTCGCCTCATCGAGTGGCCGTGCAATTCGGGATGGATCAAGATATGCCAGGTCGAGTTGCCCCCTGCAACCAGGAACCTGAGATTGCTTGGAACAACTACAGTAAGTCACTCCAAGGTGTGCAATTGTACATTCCAGCAAGGCTTTACAAACCGTGCATAACAGCTCGCTATGCTGAGTGGTGGGCTTCAAGGAGTTCAAATGGATCAATGCAGGGATTAAAAGGAAAGTTGGTAGTTAATGATGACTCGGTTCCTCCTGGTTTTCGGCAGAAAAACATTACTGTGGACACAGCTGACTCCAGCGAAAGTGATGATGGGCTAACTTTGGCAGAATTTCTAAGGTCCAGTAGGCGAAGAAGTGCTACTGGGAGCTGCTTGGTTGGTGTCTGCAACAATTGCTCGCACAATGATCAAACGCAAAGTTCCTTCTTACAGAATGCGGGTAAAGAAGACACGGACATCGAAATGAGAGAGTCACCAATGGAACCTGTCGAGAGGAATAGGCCCCACGATACTGCTCCTGGAGGAGCTCAAAGAGAAAATGGGGAAGGCACAAATGGAATAGGCCATAGCTTTACCGAAGGAGGTTTAGCCAGCGGAAATGCGGGAGGAAGCAGTGAGTGTTCAATGATTGAAATCCTAGCACTGGATCTCGAAGCTCGGATTAGCAAGCTGGAGAGAGTAGTTGCTGCGCAAAAAGCTCGGATTACCAAATGAAAAGTCACTCTGAAGAAATTCAATTGCGATGCTTTCATGTAAATTTTCTACTGTCCTTCCGTGTCTGTTATGTTCAAACTGGATCTCTTTATCTAATGCTTTGGACCATCATCTCTTTTCCTTCTCCTTCTTATTCTATTTCATTTCATTTGCTTTTTGGGAGTTTCGCAGAGATTGATCTCAGTGCTTTGTGAATGTTTAGATTGCTTGTTCTGTTGATTATTTAGCTTATGTGAGAAATGGCAATGCTTTATGGCTGATTTCAGTGTCATGTATCTGATGCAGTGGACAAGACTCCATTCTTTGTGAATGTGTGAAAATGAATTTTAAAATGCCAGGAAATCCAAATGGAAAGTTAATCGCCATCGGCTTTTTAACAACCATCATCTATCAAAAACTGGCAGGAGTATTTTGAAGTATTTTCCGGGTCAAAAGGTTATTTTACCTTGGAATATGTCCTAGATCTTGCATTTTCTGCCTTCCGTTATGTTGAGGACTAGAACCGAAGCCTATGATTATTGTTTCATGTTCTGATAAGATGCCGATTTTTGACAGAGATCATCCTGATACAGAAATGTCTTGAAAATGAAAATTTCTTGATTCTTCTCATTTCAGATGATATATAGAGTTGACTCATGCAGCAGTTTTTGTTTCAATTGAGCTAGTTCACTTGTTAAGGCTTCGTTTGGTTCGGTCTGGTTCAACTTTGCAAATGACCTTTGAATGTAATGCAAATGCTGAAAGTTAAAGCTATTTGGGGAAATGCAAATTGTGTTCGGTTAAAACCTCTTTACAAATAGATTTTGAGTTGAATGTGTGTTTGGCAAAAAGACTTTAGCAATGGGCTTTAGATATATATATTTTAAAAATGAACCAAACCCTTCACCGAACCGACGAAGGGCTACAGCCGCCTCAGGTTGCTCGAGGTTGTGCGACCTCCGACAGCCCTCGGCTAGGTCGCGCGACCCTCGCTGGAGGTCGCCCAACCTAAGGCGACCTTAACCCATTGGCTCGCTGGCGACCGTAGCCCTTCGTTGGTCCAACGAAGGGTTGTCTCATTTTTTTTAATAAAAAAATTAATTAAGGGCAAAATTGGTGAGGATAGTTTTGGAAGGAAAAAATTAATTTCAGCATCTAGCCAAATGCTCAAAGTCCAATGCTAATCCTTATTAGCATTGGGCTTTAAGCTTTCCCAAGACTAGCATTTGGCCGAAAGTTTATTTAAAATGGTTACCAAACAGTCTAGCATTTTTCTAAAGGGTTTTAGGGGGCCGAAAGGCCCTTGGAAATACTGAACCAAATGAATCCTAATTCTCGCCAAATCGGTGAAAAGAGCTACTCCATTAGGTAGTTGATTCCTTTGCAATTTTGAAAGGAATTTTCGGATTGAAGAACTTTCACTCAAAAGGAACGGTACAAGTGCCTTTTCTCCTCATGCAATATCAAGTCAAAAAGGTACTGTTGCTCATTTGGGTTGATCAAATTGTAGAGAGCCATATTGCAGTTCCCTGATTTTTTATAATGATACTTGAGGAAAAAAACACTAAGGCCATAACTAGGGCTATTTTTTTTTTCGATCACTTGAATGCCATAACTTTTTTTCTAATATTCAAGTGTATAACTTTTTAAAAATGTTTACCACAAATAATATGCCATGTCGAATGTCCGGCCCTTGGGTGAATATTTTTTAAAAGTTTTTAAAAATCAATCAAATGAAGTTATAACATTCAAGTAAACGTTTTTTAAAAATCATGGTACTCAAGTATTCAAAAAAAAAAAAAAAATTATGGCACTCAAGTGAGCACCACACAAGCACTTGATCCCAAATACTTGGAAAACTCAATCGCACCATTCATTCTATGCCACAGCTGAGGATATACCCTACAAGCAACGAGATATATTCCATCTTTAATCAAAGATGGTGTAGAGCAGAAAAGTGGAACAACAGAGCCAATTAACCCTTTCGGCTTGTTCAAATGGAGTGGCCCTGAGGGAGAAGGCTGGTGTTGTGCCCTGAGATCCGATGTGCGATTTTCAAATTGTGAGAGTTTATTATTAGGAGGGAAGAGGTCCAGAAAAGAAACACGCTAAATTTGATAAACAAAAGCATCAGGCACGGAGAGGGAGGCAGCTAAGCAAAACGTGTGCACCTGTCTCTCTTTTCTTAATTTTAGCAAATTGCAGTTATAATGGGGTCTCTCTCATCCTCTGCCAACTCCATAGGAGGGAAAGATGATCTGAGTAAACATTTTTCTGCATTCTTGTGTTTGCTCAGAAACCTTAAAGACGAAAAAAAGTCAAAAAATCCCGGTTCCTTGTAGGTGTAGAAGAACATGTTTTCTTCTGTCCTTGTTTCTCACCGATATATTGCTGTTCTCGGATTATGAGCAGTTGTGCGGTAGGATCTTTTTCATTTTTCTTGGGGTGGAACTTGAGATCTATTAGGATTACAGATCCGGCGCGATCGATCTATCGTCAAAAGATATCGTGTCTGGGTTTTCTTTATGGTGGTTGTGTCCGAGTGCTTGTGGACTGAGCGCTACGAGCAGGAGAAAATGAGCTGTTTCCAATGTTGCATGTCCGAAAGAAGACTCGCTCGAAAATCATTGAAGAAGAGCATTCGAGAGTACCGGGACACAAAGACTTTAGCCTCATTCGCCAACATCTCCTTCAAATCAGGTAACGAGCTCACGTCGAATTGTTGCTGAATAATCCTTTGGTCCAGGTCCGTCTTTGTTCGAATGTGATATAACAGATACTTGTCGTTTGATGATTCTGCGTTCTCTCTTCTTGAAATATATCCATGAATTGACAGAACAAAATGTGCTTGTAACGATTCTTTCAATATAAGCCAGCCACAATTGAACATCGGATTAAGCTCTTCTCAAAGGCCTATCGCGAAATTCCGGAGGCTGTACTTGTGTCACATTATATTTTCATGCCTTCAAATTCGAGACTTTTCAGTTGCGACCATGTTTGCATGCGCATATACAGTGATGTCTCCTTGAATTGCTCGAAGGATCTTAGTAGTCACGTCATAGTCTCTGAAACAAATCACGATTCTGAGTTCTTCATGTATAAATTCTTTGGATACATGGAAAGCTAGAGTCAACCTAGCGCAGAGAGAGAGAGAGAGAGGGAGGGAGAGATGTAGGATTATCTTTGACCACGTCTTACAATTTTTGGATTGTCCTGAAAGTTTTTGTCATGAGCACGAGTGATATGAATGCTTGATCATATCAGGTAAACATAAACTTCTGCCTTCTAAACTGAAGGCAATACTGCACCAAACTGATCAAGAAAAAATTTCCCTTAATGCAGATAGCAGCAGGCGCAGATACATCACCGAGGAAATCAAAAAAATCGGTAAAGGGAATATCGCAGCTCAGATATTTACATTCAGGGAGCTGTGCGTTGCAACGAACAATTTCAACCCCGACTCTCTAATTGGCGAAGGCGGTTTCGGGAGAGTGTACAAAGGACATATAGAGAACAAAAATCAAGTAATGATGCGAAATATCTCCCTCCCTTTTGTGTCTTGTCTTGTTGCTAGAAAAGAAAACTGAATTAACAGTTAATATGCACCGTCGTGCGTTGAGCATTACTTATCAGGTGGTTGCCGTTAAGCAACTGGACCGGAATGGGTTTCAAGGGAATAGGGAGTTCCTTGTGGAGGTCTTGATGTTGAGTCTGCTACACCATCCTAACCTTGTCAATTTGGTTGGATATTGTGCTGACGGAGATCAGAGGGTTCTTGTATATGAGTACATGTCTAATGGTTCTCTAGAGGACCACCTTCTCGGTAAGTTTGGCATCTGAGTATAGCTCTCCAAACCAAACTAACCGGAATCGTCCTAAAATTGATCTCAAATTTTGAAAACAGAAACATGTAGGTTGATTCCTGATGCTTTTTTCTTGGACCTTTTCAGAACTGCCTCCAGGGAAGGTGCCCTTGGATTGGAACACCAGGATGAAAATCGCTTCAGGAGCCGCAAAAGGGCTCGAGTACTTGCATGAGCAGGCCAATCCCCCCGTGATATACCGTGATTTCAAGGCATCCAACATACTGCTGGACGAGGAATTCAACCCGAAGCTCTCCGATTTCGGGCTCGCAAAGCTAGGTCCCACGGGAGACAAGAGCCATGTGTCGACACGGGTCATGGGCACTTATGGCTACTGCGCACCCGAATACGCGCTGACAGGCCAATTGACAACGAAGTCCGACGTGTACAGCTTCGGGGTTGTTTTCCTGGAGATCATCACAGGAAGGAGAGTAATTGACAATTCAAGGCCAACTGAAGAGCAGAACTTAGTTGCTTGGGTAGGTCTGAAAGGTTTTCAACTTCTGCTGAGTAATTAGCCTCTCATAAAATACAACTCAAGCTTGCTTGGGTAGGTCTGAAAGGTTTTCAACCTTCTGCTGAATAATTAGCCTCTCATAAAATACAACTCAAAGCTTTTTCAAATTGATGGTAGCAATAACTGATAAAAAGTTTTAATCCTACTCTCATTTGTTAGGTTGGGATATAATTTTTATCAGTCTATTAGGCCTTTCAGGATCAAAAGGCATTTTCAAGCCTTGAACTGATGAAAATACTTGGTCTTGCTCTCAGGCACAACCTCTATTCAAGGACAGAAGGAAGTTCACCTTAATGGCTGACCCATTGCTCGAAGCGGCCTACCCGATAAAGGGTCTTTACCAGGCTCTCGCGGTCGCGGCTATGTGCCTTCAGGAGGAGGCGAGCACTCGGCCTCTGATCAGCGACGTCGTCACGGCTCTCGAGTATCTGGCAAACGGGAACAAGCAAGATGGAAATGTAGCCGAAGAGATAACAGATGGAGCAGAAATTGAGACGAATAGCTAGAGGTGAAAAGCCACTGGGGAGCCTAAGAAGAAGAGACGGAAAGGAAATTGAAATGGTTCGGTTCGAACTCGTATACAAACTACCATAAACCATGCAAATGTCATCTCCTCTGATTTTTCACTTTGTTTTCTTGTCTCAAGTTTTGTGTTTCTGGTCAGATGAACTAAACGTTAGTTTTGTTTCCCGGAAGGGTGATCTCCGGCGATTCCTCGATTAACAATAAAAAAATAAAAAATAAAACTAGCGTTTTGGACTATGTGGATTCGAGTTGGCAATCAAAGGTTGGAGAAGGAAGGACTGATTGATTGAATCCACCGGAAAGTTTGGGAAAAGTTCAAGGCATGGGCTTAACATGTCTACAACCTCATTAGCTATAACCTCATTAGCCATCTATAATCAATCACCTGCAGTTGATTTGGTTTTTTTTTTTTTTTTTTAAAAAGAGGAGATTTATAATCCAAAATTGTGTAGTCATCACTCATCACATCCTTCTTTGTCCAATATAACTAAAATTTGAAATTCGCACTTATAGTAAGAATACTTCTCGACACTTTGGATATTGAAAAGCACGAAAAAAAGTTGTCTTTTCGGATAAAAGAGCTTACATTCCTAAAGCGCTTCGCATTTGATAAGTTTTCTGAATTTCAAAACTTGCACTTTTTTATGATATGTGAAATTGGTACTTGAAAAAATCAATGAGACATTTAAATACTTCTTCGTTAAAATTCAACTAATTATCAACTTTGGGAAAATTAGATTTATTTTTCAAGAGGCTTCAAATCAAGCTCCATGACAGGTTTAAATTTGCCAATTGGGCTTTCATTCCTACTCAGGAAAATAATATAAATAATCTCTGGATTTTGACTCATTGCATAATGTAGTTAATGATTTCAATTTATTCATGTGGTACATGTATTTTAGTCCAATACTCGATAATATCATTTTTGGACTTTTAATTAGTTTATATGATCCCTGAATTCTTATTACATTAATCTCTGGATTTTGACTCACTGCATAATGTGGTTATTGATTTCAATTTATTCATGTGGTACATGTATTTTAGTCTAATACTCAACAATATCATTTCTGGACTTTTAATTAGTTTAATATGATCACTGAATTCTTATTACACGTCTAATTTAGTTCATAAATTATATAAAAATATTCAATAATATCCATAAACTTGAATTAATAGGAGGATATATTGGATATGTACCAAAAAAGTCCAAGAATTACATCCACGACAATAGTATATATTCAACTAAAATTCACAAATCACGTTAAATAGATTGAAAGATTTTAGAGATCGCATCTTACCAAAAATCAGACATCATTTTATGGCATAGTCTCTTTCCAATCCTTACCTTCAAGTCCGGGCAAAACATAAAGAGACCGACCGACCGAGCGACCCACTTGGGGAATCATTGGAGCGCATCATCGTTTCTAAGTCTGACCGGCTCTTCGTCTTCAAAACAGCAGATAAGGACACGGCGATCGTCAGCCAGCCGTTCGAGGTGCGATGCGAAGCTATCGTGTTGTTTTGCGCGAGACGATGACGACGACGATGATGCGGACATTATCATTCGCGTGAAGATCTCGGAGGAGGACCCTCTTTCTTTTCTCTCTCGCGGGTATCTCAGTCGCTTTCGAAGGTCCCGCGAGGAGGAAAAATGGGTCTTTGATTTGAATTTTTTCGGCGTAGATCTTTGTCGGATCTGCTGGGATTTGCGCGCTGTCGAACGCTTCTAGGTATTTGCTTAGTCTTGATACCAAATCGTATGCTCTGTAGCTACGGAGTCTGTCCGATTCTCTAGAGTTGAGGTTTTGACCTTTTGGGGAATGGGTTCCGTCTGCCGGATTTGCTGAGCCCTGAAGGACGGTTTGGTTGGTTCTTGTGGGCTGTCGGTGTGCTGGGAGTTGCTCGGTTGTTGCTGTTCGGACTGATTTCTCTCTCGTCGATTGCTTTGCTTTGTACTCCAGTTTTTGCTTTACGGGAAAGCGTTGTTTTTTGAGTGGAAATAGGTTTGAGCTGAAATGGGTAGATTGCTTTGGAGTAGGAGATATCTTCACTGCAAATCAGGCACTTGTCTTGGGATTTCATAATTAAAAATCGCATCTTTTGTGAGAAGTTTGGAACTTTCTTTTTCCCCTTTTTGCAGAATCACTATGGGAAAATTAGGATTTGAACTTCAAACTCAATCCGCATTTGTTCTGTTTAATGTTTACCCGTTTCATCGACGGCTGTAGTTGCTGTCGCAATCTAAACCTTCCGTCGACTGTGCTTAATTTCGTTCCTGAACTGTCGGTCTTTGTCGTTCACCTGTCTGGAATTTTGATATCGTTATGACCTTAATGTTGACATGAATTTTCTTGCTGAGATTTGACATCAACAGGAGGGTTTGGTGCGTGTGACGAGAGTACGATGCTGTTGAACTCGTTGGCGCTGTTTTAAGATCTTTATGTAAACTTAAAATTGTTGTCATATATCACATGTACATTCGAGAATTTATGTACTCCAAACTAGTGATACTACAGGAAATGTTTGCAACTGCTATTCTGATTACCAATCTCTCCATTCCGTTGTTTTTCAGGAACTCTTCTGCCGGAAGAATTACCTTGGACTGTCGATTGGACTTTTCAGCAACATGGCTCAGACGCTTGAAGCAATCAAAGGTGGTGGAGGATCCATCAGGATTGGAACCACTGGTACAATCAGTTCGCTGATGATGAGAGAATTAGAAGCCATAAAGTCTGCTCCTAAGACGCCAATCTCTCCTAGAAATCGACCTCGGCCGCATGTGGTTTCCATTTCCTGCAAGGCAACTACTCCTAAAAGATCACAACAGAGGAAGTCAATGGATGGAGCAAGCAGCAGCAGTTGTGCTGATGAAAGAAACCTGGAGGTTCCTCGGAAAACAAAAGGTCATGCCAGAACTGACACTCAACTCCCAATGCTCGCAGGCAATGATGTTGCTCTTGATGGAAATCCAGTGAGGAGGAAAACTGAAAAAAAGGTAACTAACATTGTTGAGGTTGTGGATATAAGATGTGGCAATGCTGATAGAGCTTGGGCTGGCCCTATAGCTAACCGGCTTAAGAAGCTCAGCTTCTCAAAGCTCTCCGAGAGCATTGTCTAGGCTTGGAGATTCATGTCCAATTTGAGGTTTCTGTAGTTGAAACTGGAAGTGCCAACAGGCCTTTTGTTGTCTGAAACCTCCACCATAGAACATATGCTTGGCACGAGCCTATTGCTGCTCCCTCTCCTTTTCTTTTTATGGGTCAAGAGAGAACCAAATGTAGGTTTGGCAGGATTGCTAGAGGAAGCCATGTCTGTGATGTGAGGTCGAGGCTTCTGTGAATTCTCTCTACAGCTCAACTCAACCCTTCTGAAATACTCGATTTCCTGCATTATAAGGGATCCGACAGTGCCCTTTGACCCTATTTCAACAGGAGCAGCCATTTTTTGAGGGATTTCTGTGTCGCTTGGTCTGGATTTATACATGTTCTCCATGCCAGGAGCTATGGAAGCTTGATAATGAACAGAGGTGGTTTTGGGTGTTGTCTGGGTGGGAAGATTGCTTTAGGTCTGGGGCACCGGGTGTTTTGGTCTTATAGTCACATGAATTCTGAACCTTAAGTTTTCTATCTGAAAGTGAACCCTTGTAGATTTTTCCTACTTGGTGGATGGGATAGTGACAGACAGTCACTTTATTCATGTGCTTGCAGTTAAAACCATTCAAGGCGCTAACCAACTGTCATTTTTTCCCTACCTGCTGAATGATGCTCTTATTGTTTGCTTAAATTTGATAATGCTACCCATAAGCATTATGTCAATATGAGAAATGGAAGATTTTCTGATTTGTTTCAACAAACATGGTTTTATGTCAATGTGGTAAATGGAAGGAACTTCTGTCGAAATCTGGTAGCTTGCTCTCATCTAAACATTCCTGCTTTTTTCGTTGTGAATTGTGATTTTCAGCCCGATTAACCATGGAAATGCCTAATATTTACAGTAGAGGTCGAAACTGACCCTGGATGATGATTCATGTGGCGCTACATGTAGTGACTCTAGAATTGGCAAACCACCACATGCTAGATCATTAGGATGAAGGCGACTCTTTCTTGTCGTTTTTAATTAAAGCTGTGATATGCTTTTTTCATGACTTAAGTGCCAAGTGAAAACAATAGGACTGAGTGCTTTGATTTGGTGGAGCAACTTGAGTGCTTCACAGGGCATGGATGATGGGTGTGGTTGTGGTTGCTTTTGCTGGTTCTTTTGTCCATGTTCATGAGGAGACCGTGATTGAAATTCATTTATGGATGCGGGGGAGGAGATGGGTTATCTCCCCATTATTGTCGTCTTCCCATACCCTTTGTAAGCAAAATCACCTCCAGTGGCATTAAAGGGGCCGAACCAGAATCCATTGCTCGTGTCCTTCAAAATTGCTTCGGGCCAATGGGTGAATCTGGATGACCATGACTGGGAAGACAGGTGAAATTCGCGGTATTGAATTTGATCGCAGCGTTAGTTCTTTAGCTTAATTGCCTCATCCGCATTATCTGTAGGCACGTAGGGTGGTGGGTCGTCACGTTTATGGCGATACAGCTGTAGTCTTGTGTTGTCTTGTGTTGTCTTGTGGAGGCACTCACCGAAAGTCCCAGAAAAACCTTGGTAGTGTAATAGGACCTATCTCAGCCAAATAATTCAGAGCCTCGTTGGGTGGCTTCTGCTGCTAGGCTTTAGCTTAGCCATTAGTGTTGAGCTTCAATTATTGTTGTTGACTATGAGCAACCTTTGGACCTCAGCAAGTCCTGTTTCATCTGAATTCTGGGACGCAAATCTTGGGGGTATTCCCCCCTATATGAAAGAACTTTATCCAGGAACAAGAGGGGCCTTGTGGGGTGAGGGTAGACTCCTTGTCAATTCTTTGAAATTGATTGCCGCCGGGTAAATTTAGTATAGTAGCCTTCTAAACCTGGGATAACAAGGTGAAACTCAAAAGAGTTTTCGCTAGGATGACTTATTCTACCTACTTGTTAGTTTTCGCTAGGATGACTTATTCTACCTAATTGTCGGCCCAATATTCCCAGTTGAAAAATATTATGTCTTGATCGAGATGTTGCATTTTTCCAATTCTAAACTTTTGAAAGGGGTTATTTTTGTCGATCAACTTTGAAGTTTCACTTTAAGAGAAGTAATGTCTTGTTGAAATCAAGTCACCTTAGCTAGTTTTGACAATGCTTTTGTTTAGGCCTCCGGCTTTTAATCGATGTCTGAGTTTCTTATAAGTTGGTGTTTATGAGTTACTAGCTATTTAAAATAGTTTTGGTCTTTAGCTTTATAGATTGGTTGTTTAATAATAAACATCTTGATAAAAAAACTTAAAAGGAAAAAGATGAAAACATAAGTAATACTGCTTAACATGTGGATCTTGTAAAAATTCCACCTGTCGGTGGATGGTACCACTTTTACCACACTCATTTCAATAGTTTATTTTTGAGAAGAGTGAATCTAAAGTTTTAAAATTTGTTTGAAAATGCAGTTGAGTTCTAAAATTTTCAAAATGTATAATCAAATATCTTCATTAATTCCATTAAATTCAAATAATGAAAAATGAGACATGACTTTTTATATTACTCTCTTGTGACATACGAGATACGACACGGGTGTGGCACTTTTTATTATTTTTTGAAGAGAGATGCTAATACGGCGTCTTCTCCAGTCCAACGTCTTTCTCTTCCTCCTCCTTCATCCGCCGATGCCAACGCCAACGCCGTGAGTCACCCTCGTCCATCGATGAAACTGAAAGCTTCAAGAAATAGGATCACGAGAGCCTTGGGCAATTGAAGTATATATGTGAGAAGTGTGGTGGATTGCCGAGAGTAACCTTCCACATTTAGTAGCAAAAAAAAAAAAAAAAAAAAAAAAAAAAAAAACAGACGACGAACGGCAAAAAGAACCAGCTGCAATGGGTAAATTGTGAGTTGCCCGGCGATGTTATAATTTTAAAGCTACATTTACCCCTCAAGAGTAAATCATCGTCTCCAAGCTAAAAATTTACTCCGTGGTACAAGTCCTGGAAAAGCAATTTTCCCAATTCAGGCGACCGTAATGGTACGGGTCCTGAAAAACAATTTTCTTCGTCAAGGCGACCGTAGAATGGTACGGGTCCTCAACAACACCTATTCCTTATTCGGGCGACCGTAGAATGGTAACAAAGCACCGTAGAACGGTCTTAAACAACATGGAAAGTGAATCCGGAAAAGCAATTTTCCCAATTTAGCGCGTAGAATGGGCAACACATATTCCGTAGAATGGTACGGGTCCTAAACACGATCAAACACTGCCATACTAGGCGACCGTAAAATGGTACGGGTCTTGGGAAAGCAGTCTCTTCATAAAATCATGTTACTATTCTAGGCGATCGTAGAATGGTACGGGTCCTGGACATGTAACACCTACTACCTCGAATTACTCTATCCTCCTCGAAGGTAAGTTATTCTAGGTAAATTCATTTATCATTTGCATTAGCATTTCCATGCATCATACAAATTGTATTAAAAAATGGAATCATGTTCCAACAAAAAAATCATTCATTGCATGTACATGATCAAAATTTAGGTCTCAATTTATCTTTGAAGGCAATCTCTGCGAGCTCACCTTCAAAGGGGGCAAATTGCCGACACATAAATTTTTGCATAATTTTTGGGGTTAATTTTTACTAAAAAAAAAAAAAAAACACATGAGATATAGTTTAGGAACATTTATCTTATTTTTATTTTATTTTATTGGACCGACAAAGCAAGCATTGATTCAGGTGGGATTTTCACATATTCGGGTAATATACACCTTGGGGTGACGTATTTTGGGCGGAAAGGAAATTTTCGGATGAAATATTTGGAAAATACAAAAAAAGAATATTGCGTGATGCGCATATATTTTAATAAGTATATCTAGAGGTATCACGCACAAAACGAAATTGGAAACAAAATACGCCATAAAGATCTAAAGTTCTTCCATTATTATAAAATATGTTGTTCGTGCACGGACACGAAGAGGCCACACATTGATACATATGGCCACACAAGGGGGGCTTTTTTTTTGGAGAGTCAAAAAAAGAAAAAAAGAAAGAGAGGAGTCTCTCGACCTAAGCCTTGGCCAAGACCCTCATCGTGCCATTGTGCGAAGCTACAATTGCGCTGCTGCCATTGCGCGACGCCGTGGCATCCTCACTGCCAATTACGCGATCTCGTGCTGACTCTCCCTCTTGCTGCATCGACGTCGCTGGTTCTCGCACTGTCACCAACAATCGTTGCAGCTATTTATGTTTTTGGTGGATATCTCGAAGCATCCCACTGGCAGCGAAGATCCAAGCGCTGTCGCTCCTTGCTACATCTATCTCGTCCATCATCCGCCCAAGCATCATCGTGCATATTTGTCGAAGGCCACGCAAGGAGGGTCAAATCTTTAGTCAAAAGAAAAATCCAAGTGGTGGTCAAAGAGCCTTGGTGGAGATTTGAAACTAGAAGAGAGGGGCTAAAGCGATGGTGATTTTCCTTTAGCGGTCAAAAGGAGATTTGGCTAAAATTTCTCTATCCAGTGCACATTGAGGAAAGGAGAATCTTTGGTTTATTTTCGTGGAATTTAGGGACCATCAAAGAAAGTCCGTCGGCTTCAAAGTTTTGCTTTGTTCGTGCCTTGCGGGCTTTGTTCTTTCTTGCAGATTCACGGACGTTCGTTAAGCGCCGTTGGCACCATTGCCCATCATCATCCAAGCTCGTTGTTTGCATATTCCAATTTGGAAAACTTATCCGCGCAATAATTTGAATTAAGTAATTATCTTGTTTGCTATCAATTTGAATATTTTGTGATTCAATTTGATTGAGAATATTACATGATTCCTAAATTTGAGCGATAAGTGCACTCCCAATTATGATTTATTGCCTAATCCGCAACCGCACATGATTTTTTATTTCGTCTATAAGGCTTTAGATGGAATAATTAATCGCGCGGGAGTAAAATTGATATCTTGATCTTTAAGGCTTAAGATCAATTTATCAATTTTATTAGCGAAATAATCAAGTTTGGATTTCAATTTGAATATGGATAATATTTCCGATGTCTATGGATGATTTAGTGTTTATCTCTTGATTGCTTTGTTTATCCCGAAAATACAAAAAATTGCATTTGCATATCATGTAGATTAGGGTTGTTTTCCTAGATAAGGTTGCATGATAGAATAGTTTTTTTTTTTAAATGCATGTTTAGATGATATCTAGGTTAGATGATATCTTTGAATTAAATTGCATATCTAGGATAGGAAGTTTACCTATTTTGAATTTTTAAATAAAAAATTCAAAAACAATGCATTCATTTAGGATGTTATTTTTATTTTTTATTTTGTTTGTTAATTTAAATTGCACGTTTAATTATTTGGCAATTTTAAATTTCGAATTTTATAAAAAAAAACACAAAAAAAGTCATCATGCATATGTCATGTAGAGTTAGGGCATTTTTTGCACGTTACTGCATATTATAGTAAGATTGCATGTGTAATTTTACTTCCTAATTAATTTTAAGTTTAGATAGATTTGTTTTTTAGATAAATTGCATTCTAGGATTATTTGGGTTTAAATTAGGATTTAGTTTAACCTAATTCCTAATATAAATTGAATAGGATCTTAATCTAGCTTGATAATTATTAACATTTTGTTTTAATTCCGAATTTCATAAAAAAAAATACAAAAATGTCTTAGAATAAATTAGTTTCAATCTCTAGGATAGATTGCATTCTTTTAAGGAAAAAGAAAAGAAAAAATGTCATATGCACATCATTAGGGTTAAATTCATTGAGATGCATGCCATTTAGTATTTTTGCTAGGCCCATTTAATTCGAAATTACATGTCATCTAAAATTAGGTCATTTAGTTAATATATGCATGATTTTCATTAATTAAGTGAAAAAAAAATTGCGTGTTAATTAGAAACCATATCTAGGGTTGTTGATGTGGATTTTAATTTAACATTGCAGATGCTTTCGTTGCTTTGAGGTAAGTTTGCAATTTATTCATTATTTATCTGGGTGTTAAATTGGTGGATTGCGCATCCGCATGATCACCTCACATGTTAGGGAAATAGATTTAAAATCAATTTAATTTGCCCGCAAAAGCATTTTTGAGAAATAAAAGAATGGTACCGAAAGGGCATTAGAGAAATCTAGCAGAATTAAAAAGTCCCCGTACCCAGTTCGGTTGCAGGAAAGTAAAGTAAACCTCCCGTTACTTTACTTGGGTTTCTAATCGACCCACCAAAAATAGATTAGTGGCGACTCCTAATTGAAAATCATTTGCATGTTAAGAACTTGAACCTAAGTCGTGAATTGGTATGGGCTTGGGAGAGCCCGAAGCTGAAGTCTTCAGCAAGAATCCATTAGCCAAATCATAGGTGGTTCACACCCGAAAAATTGGTCGCGACATTAGTAATTGATCGCGGTGGTCGTAATCAACCGTGGTCCGTGACAATCACCACAAGGCAATCGTACTTGCCGGTCGACAACTCAATCCAAGGTTATAATGGGGGTTCCAGTTTGCTCATGTCTAAGCTTTTGTTGGATTCACTCATCAACATTTACCCGTTTATAAGAAAATAAGCAACTTTTGCAATGTAAAAAGCTACTCATTTCCTTTCTAGCACTCCCCCTTAGAACACTCACTTTTTTTAAAGCTACATTTACCCCTCAAGAGTAAATCATCGTCTCCAAGCTAAAAATTTACTCCTCCCTCTCTCTCACACACAATCAAACTCATGGTGGGTAGTAATTGATCATGGTGGTCAGAAGCAACTGTGGTCCGTGGTGACCACCACAAGGCAATCGTACCTACCGGTTGACAACTCAATCTGAGGTCATAATGGGGGTCCAGTTTGCTCATGTCTAAGCTTTTGTTGGATTCACTCATCAACATTTACCCGTTTAGAAGAAAATAAGCAACTTCTGCAATGTAAAAAGCTACCCATTTCCTTTCTAGCACTCCACCTTAGAACACTCACTTTTTTTAAAGCTACATTTACCCCTCAAGAGTAAATCATCGTCTCCAAGCTAAATTTACCTCTCTCTCTCTCTCTCTCTCTCACACACACAATCAAACTCATGGTGGGTAGTAATTGATCACGGTGGTCGGAAGCAACCGTGGTCCGTGGTGACCACCACGAAGTAGTCATACCTGCCGGTCAACAACTCAATCCAAGGTCATAATGGGGGCCCAGTTTGCTCATGTCTAAGCCTTTGTTGGATTCACACATCAACATTTACTAGTTTAGAAGAAAATAAGCAACTTTTGCAATGTAAAAAGCTACCCATTTCCTTTCTAGCACTCCACCTTAGAACACTCACTTTTTTTCACCCTTATTTGTTCCAAGAACCTCTTTTCTATGTTCTCTTTGAGATCATAATGTTTGAGTTTGTCCAATCATATGATCATATCAAGAGAGCGCATGCTAGATCGACCGTCTTAAATATCATGGGGATGTCACCAACAAATGTCTCTAAGGTACTTATTAATCATACCAAATATATATTATTTTCCATATCCAACGTATTAGGACTCTATCAGAGAAATTGTGTGTACTAAAAGCAACATACGTTATTCACTTAAGTGTTAAAAAAGTTCTTTAGAGCACTCGTTAACGAAACCCATATCATTTATTCCAGTCTATTTTGCTAAAGGAAATGGCATACCCAATCGTGATCCCTGCCGCCTAATATTAATTTGTTCTCCGGCCATCCCATAGCACTTTCGATTGCAAATCGATCGAATATTTCCATAGAGTTATGTATATTTCGGGCCGGGTGGGCCTGGATTGGGCTCGATTGGGCCGATCAGTCTTCATTACTAAATTACGGGCTCGTTCGGCCCCGGGAGGGCCTTGGCGTCTGGATGCGAGTGGATAAAACTTGCAGGCGACGCGGATTCTTCTTTTTCCCGAGTGAGAGAGAGCTTAGCAGCTTCATTCATGGTGACGATGGCTTCAATCTCATGTACTATCCACCACCTGCCCTTCACCTCGAGACCTCCTCCTCCTATTCCTTCTCCGTCTTCCTGTCTGATCTTGAATTCACAGTTTCTGGGTACCAGAACTAAGCTGAGTTGGGTGAGACCCGTTAGGATTGGACCATGCAACGGGTCGAGAGCCAGGTGTTGGTTCAAGTTCGGGAAGAGCGGGGTCGATGCTGAAGGTGCCGGCATCTATGGCAGCCAATCCCGTGATGATTTTGACAGAGATGATGTTGAGCAGGTCGGATTATCAGTTCTTTGCTGTAAATTCTCTCTCTTTTTCTTTTGGGTGGTTGGGATTGTCAATTTGCGGATGAATTGTGGGATTCAATGACAATGTGAAGACGGTGGAAAGTTTTGGTACTTTAGACGCTGCTTGGTTCAACACATACTCTGTGCACATCGAGATTGGACGGTTTTTGAGGATGCAAGTAGCTTTAAGAGAGAAAGAGCAAGCATGTGTAAATGGCGAGTGTAACGTGTGTGAGTTCTTGAAAAGAATAATTTGAGGGTCCAGGAAACGGAGTGGAGAGAGCTTCAAGTGTGAAATGACAGCCTTATCTATTTTTACTGTTCATGCGTATGTGTCATGTTTCATTTAGCCATGGACAGAGGGGAAGTGTTTTGCCCTGATTACTGGTGAGATTGTCAGCCTGTCAGATACACATGAAACGAGGTTGAAGCAAGGTAGGAGACTAGGAGTAGAGTAAATGACGTGTGATGCCATTGCTCTCAAACTGTTTTCCTTCATGCTTTTGCTACCATCTGTCTGAAAGTCTTTCGATCTTCGGTTCTTCTTTTTCAGTTGGATGTTTGGTGTGTAAAGCAAGATGAATTTCATGCGAGCCCTAATCGTCGGACGGTTGAAATACCGTTCGTGTGGCTTTAGCTTAAGTAGTGAATGAAACAAGGAGGTAGAATGTGGACGCCCGACAGCATATGGGGATGAGTCATTTGTGGCTGCGACCAAAAGTTCCATTTCTGAGCAGTATTGTGTTTGTACAAATGAATGAAAGAAAGATTTGTAATTGGATTTGCAGTACTTCAACTATATGGGGATGCTTGCCGTCGAGGGGACATACGACAAGATGGAGGCTCTTTTGAACCAAGACATCCACCCTGTAGATATCCTACTGCTGTTGGCCGCGTCGGAAGGTGACAAGCCAAAGATCGAGGAGCTATTGAGGGCCGGGGCTGATTACAATGTCAAGGACGCAGATGGTCGGACCGCACTCGACAGGGCAGACGAAGAAACCAAGGACTTCATCCTCGGGTTTTCAGTTCAGAAGTCATGATCGGACTCATTTCAGTGTGATTTTTGCATGACTTGTCATATCCATTTTGTGCATCATATTTTTATAGGCCATGTTGTTGGCGCAGATCCTATCTTCTGGTTACCGTAGTAACTAGCATTGTATTGATCAACTAGATCATTAGTTTTGCGACTCTTGTTATTGCCATAGTAGAAGATTATGGAAGTAGTCACTCTGAGCATGACCAAGTTGTAAAAGAGTTTGACAAAGCTTTCCTTGCGTTTCAAGAAACAAAGAGATTTCTTCTCAAACTGTACTTGTTCAATCTCAAAGTTTGCTTGATTATAATTGATTACTTCTTGAAAAATTGTAGATAATTAAAAGAGATGGTCAGATGGAACACCTATTTGCTCATTTAGTTGCGCTTAACGGCGACATCTTTAAGATTAATTGGCATCCAGCTAAATTCATTGCTCGTGTTCATTTCAAGGCACTGCGCTGTCGACAATATAGTGTTGGACGAGAGAGTCCATGACAATTTATGCATTCAATCGGACGATATATGATGGCATTGCTTCAAATAAAACAAAGAATCACCATGACTATCATATAAACATGTTCCGGGAGGGGAATCCAGGCAGAGTGTATTAACGGCACGCCTATTTGAAATAGAGTTGGACGAGCTTCTTTAATGTATCGAACACGCTCGTGAAAGGGTTGAGTTGAATAGGAGCCGTCAGCTCTAACTCTGGAAACTGGTTGGTCAAAGCTTGTTGCATGCCGGACATCGACATCATCGCAGCGAGCCGGCTATCTGTCATGACTTCACAGTCTTGTGGTGTGTCCTTGATCTTATTTGGGTCATAACCGAACTTTGCTAAGTAATCCTTGTACTTCTCGATGAATTCAGGTCCGGGGTTGGGCGTCCTGGAATAGATCTGTAGAATCACAAAAAATCATAAGATATTCTCGTGTCATTGCTCTCCATTTAAAGTTAGCTATCCTAGGAAAAAACCATTGTCTTTCACTATCTTGGCGAAAATGAGACGCTTACCTGGATGAAACCTCGGTCTTTCGCGCCAGAGACAAGAGAGTAAGTTTTGTAATCAGTAGCTATGACGTCATATGGCTCCTTCGGGATGAATGGCAGTGTAGGAAAACGGAGATAACACTTCTCTTTGATCATTTCTTGCTTTTCTAGATCTGTTTCCTTCTGCTCCAGTTCTTCCTCCGGAATGCATTGGACCTTTCCCCTTATGCCAGTTATGTATCCATCAGGTCCTCCATGTATACAAAAGGTGTCGACCTGGATTGATGGTGCCTCCATGTCGAATGTATATACTCCCTGTAATGTGTCGGAAAAACGGGCTGTAGGGGCCACCATTGTCGTTGCAACAACAATTCATAGCAGACAAGACATTTTTTCATATTCTTTCACAAAACTAATGGTTGCTTCATGAGTCCATGTATGCAAGTATGTGGCATCTTTGATAATTGAACTCTAAACCCACATCACTAGTCCACTCAGAAAGCTGAGCAGGTATTAATGCAGCAAAAAACGAAGTACCAATGATCCTTTTCGTTTTCATCAAGTACAATAAGATTTTAGACATTTATCAGTTTAAGTTGTTCAAATAGGAATATGAATTTTTTTGGGTCCATCTGGTTCGATAAAAAGTTTTCAGTTTCCATAATTAGTGAAAATGAAATCAAAACAATCTTCTGCTTTCAGTTTACTGTTTTCTTGAAAACGTGTTTGGTTCATATAAAAAACAGTATTTCATAGGAACGAGAATTGTAAATATATATATGGCCGTGTCGGTTTCCTAACCAAAAGAGTAAAAATTGTGATTTTCTATTCTCATATGGAGCATTCTTGTCAGAAGTTGACCCTTTTTCTCTGGGAGTATCCTTACTGTGAACTTTTACCAATGGCATCGGATATAAAGGTGAGAAAATCATAGGAGAAGGGAAGATTGTGAGAAAATGTTTACTTAAAATGGTATTGTAGTCCATGAATCTCCATCTTCAAGTAAGATATAGAGCTTTTGGGCAACCAACTCTATGGCCATACATTTTAGTGTTAGATAAGGAGAAACTAATTTAATAGACGTAAATCCTACTTTGCAGACAAGGAGTAAATTTTGTGGATAAAGACTTCAAAAATTGATCCTTCATTAATATTCATAAAAAGAGAAAAAAATGAACACAAAATCTGAAAACACGGTTACCAAACATGTTTTCACGATATCTATTGTAACACTAGTAAACATGTCTTCGCAATTCTATTGTAACTTGATTGCCATAAGTTTTTGCAAACCAAGGACCCTCCGAAATTTCCTTCAGCCAAACAGGCCCTTTATTCTTTGTTATATACATACACACACATACATTGAACAAGATTACTATAGCACTTACTTGAGTGCAGTGGCAGTCTTCTTGGCCTTGTCCAGCAAATCCTCGTTTGAGAGATGCCACTTCAAACCATCTTCCTGAATATCTGATGGGGTCAAAATTATCAGCTGTCATACCTCGCATGACCATAAACTTCTGGCTTCCTTCGCCGGACCCCTTATCAAATGGCAATGTCATTGCATTCTCTGCAGCACTCGCGAGCTGGCATACATTGTGGTGATGCGAGAAATCATTTGCATAGACCTGCCTCACAAATGCAAGCATAGATGAAACAGGAGATTTCCAACTGGAACTTTTTCTAGCTAAATGCAAATGGTGGAGTTCATCTCAAAAGCGGACTATTACAAATCGAAAAGGAGATGCAACTTAGACAACTTTCCCCTTTATTATTGTAAAAAATGAAGAAACCACTGGGAATCACCTATTCCTTTTAAAGTTGACTCCAGAATCTGATGTCTAAATATGTCAATCACTCAATCTGAAAAGTGTGAACATTATGACTGTGGCACACAACTTATGATGAACAGAAAATTTATTGTTGTTTGGCAATAGTTTTACATTGTCTAAGTCAAGCAACAGCAATATTTAACAGATTCATGATTCAGCTACAATAAGTGGAACACCTGATCAGTGGGGAAGATAAATATCAGCGAAGCAGCAATCCCAGTCATTATACTTCTGGTCGCCAGTTTACTTGTAAAAGATTGGTCACTAGAGCATTTCAGGCTTTGTTTCCCCAGCATCACCCTGCATGGGCAGGAGAATTGAGGATAATTCTAATCAGCCAACCAGAGAGGGGAGGCCGCACAACATATGAAACAGGGGCGACTTCCTAAAAACCTTACTCAGCCTCCATTATTAACACCAACGATTCTATGACTACAAAAGCTTATGTTAATACACGCTGAAGCAAAACTCAAGCATCCAAAATGACCATTGAAAAGCTGGGTCTCTCTCAAAACCAAGCAACATATTGCTAGAACATTTGACTTCACTGTGAAGGACTGTGTACTTATGGCTTCAAAGACAGAAGAGATTAGAGCAAATTATGTGTGTGGACATGTCGGAATATCTCGAAAAAGAACTGTCTGAACAATGACTCTGAGACCCAAGAGACATGTTCATCAGATATACTAGGTGTTGATTGTAGCCCACTTGTTCAAATTTCCACTCGCCGTCCAATACATTAATTACAATATACCCATTTTGCACTCCAGCCTGAGTATACCCTAGCATAACTCAACCAACATATCATGCTCAATCATCAACCACATTCAAAGTTTAACAAAGTTTCAGTGCCACCACCAAATGATACCGCATTGGAGAAGATACTACGTGCAAACAAACCCAGTAATTCCTCCGACCAAACTAATAAGAGACCCAAATCACAGAACAATCATTGCATTGGACAAAGATCGCTAACAATAAACGTGAGCAAGCACCGACAAAATGTATGCGATTGGAAGAGGAAGAAAAAGATAGCATTTTGGAGAGTTTTGGGACCTGGGTATTGGCGGAGGAGCCCGCAACTGAAGAAGAAACTGAGAGGTCTGCACATGCGCCATCTCTCTCCCTCTCTCTCCCTCTCTCCCTCTGTGTGAGCGAGCGTGAGCGTAGAAAGTTCAAGTCCCTCCCCAAGCCGTTGGGCCGCTTCTCAGACAGGGTCGTTGGAAATATCTGGAACGAGACGACGTCGTTTGCGGACCACCGAGATGAGATGAGATCAGAGATGGATTTAGCTCTTTAATTGTTGTCTCTCCTTGTAAAGATTGGGGTTTACTTGCATCTCAATTGATGAGATTAGATGTATGCATCAGGGTCTGAAATTATTTTCACTGATGAAGTAGTCTCTTAGTTTTCTAATCAAACCATTAGTGCTCGGTTTTACAATAAGCTACTTCTCGAGACACAACGTTTCACTTCCAGTTACAATTGAGTAATTATCGAAAATTTAGATTGAAGAATCCTGAATGTGTTTCAAATTTGAAAGCACAAAATCACTTTTTCCAATCTCGTACTACCTTCACTTTCTTTCGAATTTCAGATTGTAGAAAGTGGAAAGTGTTGTCCCTTTTCTTTTCGTCCTATCTTCCTTATCGGACAATTCTTGGGTTCTAAACACAATAAACAAGTGCTTTTTGGGAATGATTGGCTAAGGCACTTTATTTCACCATTTTAAAGAAGGAAAACAACAATTTAAAGCATTAAAAAGTAAGATTTATTTGAATTCATTCGATCATACTTTCAATCCAAGCCTCCCGAACTAGTTTCGCAAATGGGCCAATTTGCAATGAGGTTGAATCATTTGATATAATCGGGCTATTGACGTGTTCCGATTATATTCTGCCACTGGGTTAAAAGAAACTTATGCATCCATAATGTCTATATATATTGCGAAATAAGATAATAGACTCAATTTTAGTATGCGAAAGCTAGCCCAAGATGATATCATGTTCAAAAAGATAGCTGAATATGTTCTCCATATTCTTATTTTGCCCCTTATTTTTATAATCTCTCCTTTTTTGGCTTGATTAGCTGGGAAATCAACGAAGGAGACACGGAAAAGGGAACAGGCCAAAAGAAAAGAAGGGAAGCAAGAAACGAGAGGTTAAGGATGAATGGAGGAACTATTATGTAATGAACAGCTTATGATGAGCTCGTTCTTATCTTTTCCATAAAGCCTTGTGGGGTTCAAAGTCCATCAAGCATCAATGCTTGTATATATATATGTCTCCTTGCTAAAACCAGCTAAGTCAGCACACGGATTATATCAAAGGTTGCTCCTGGTACATCAAACAAGCAAGAATATGGATGTGTTTGTTTTGGAGAAAATTTCATAATAAAGAAAAATATTTTAGGGAAATATTTTTTTTCGAAAAAATGTTTTCCCCTTTTCAGGTTAAAGAATTCATTTTTCTTATGCGCAAAATTTTCTTTTCACTCAAACAAACCACACCATTTATATTTAAATATATTCATTGATTTACTTTATTTGGGTGGAGGTCCGAGTCATCCAAAGAATCAATTTAGACCATTTGTTGGGTGAGCATATGAATGTTATCCTAATAGTCATGCTCATCATTGTCCAACCTCTCGCGATTTTTTTCGCGATTTTTTTGAGATAATTGCTTGCTTGACGGTGCGCGCTTTCTCCTCTCATCCGTCCCTTTCAATGGCCTCTCCATCCTAGGATTTTTACCCCAAGTTGCAACTACATATATAGAAATCGAGGGTGATTGTGCCAAAAAAATCAGGCACCCTAAAAAAAATCAAATTTTATCAACACTAAAACTCCATATATGTTTTGGGAAAATGAATGATTTGAAAAATATATTTCTAAAAAAGACCGCCCGTATCATGTAAAATAATTAATCGACGAATTCATATCCAAATATTTTTGTGAATAACAATAATTTTTCTTGTTAATATATTTGTAAGAAATACAAGAGATTACTTCTAGATAAATATATTTTTCAAATTATAAAATTTTAGCGGAGCAAACGCGGTTTAAGGACGTGTAATATCCGGAGGAGGACGGGGGTGAAGAATGGCAAATTAGTGTCATTTTCAGCATGATTAACCGGACAACCAGGTCGACCCACTCGGGTTGGGGACTTAAGAAACAGAGTACTGACCATCGTCCATCGATAATCGTCGCGAAAAAGACCGCTTTGAGCGTGTGAATTGGGAGCCCCCTTTTTGGGTCGCTTTGGACGCGTCCACACGTGGCTCGACTTCCAGAACCGGGTCGAGGATGACTCGACCGGAAGCAACCGACGCCACCTTACCTGCCCCTGTCGCTGTCGATGTCTCGGCCTCGGCACTCGTGACCATTCCGATCGGACCATCGATTCGACGGCGATTCTCCTAACGTTGGAAAAAATGGAAGTTCATGTTCACATGACATGACCGGCGGATGGGATCGGGCTGGATTCTCGAATTCCTTGCGGTTTGGTGCGAAACGAAAATCTTAAATTATGTGCCGTACCTGACCCCCATTATTTATGGACATAACAATTCGGGGCGTGGATATTTAAATGGAGTTAGGCGTGGGGTATAGATTTTTAGGTGTGCGTTCTAATCTTTGGGCTGCCAATCGATAGAGGTCGGAAGCTACGACTTTGTTTTTTCTCTCTCTCTCTCTCTTTCCCCCTTCTTTAATCGAGTAAGTTAGTCTTACTTTTTAATTTCGTTTTTTTTTTCTTCTTCAGGTGAAGGAATCAAACGTAAAGATGCTAATTTCACAAGTTGTATTATATATTGAACCGAGCGGTCTCAATTGGGATTCGACTTTGATATGTCATCATGTTGGGCACTAGAGAGGTTGTGCTTCATGATTTTATATGTGATTGTCGGTGAAAATTAGGCGTCTGACCCGTATTTTCGTATTTCCATCCTTATCCTTTTAGTTTATTAATTAATGTAATCCCGTCTTTTAAGGTTCGAATTACGAAAAATTAAGAAAGTATATATAAATGGACCGGAGGAAACATCGTGTCAGGCATGCAAATGGCTGCTGCCTTTTTGGGAAAATTGAGAATTAGCAGGCGCTGCTTTTGAGTTGGTGTGGGAACCTTCAATGACGTTTGGAAGTATACTGATTAAGACTTTCTTAGGGACTATTTTAATCATGGGTGGTGCATTTGATTAGGAGAAAAAAGGGCAAAGAGATTTTTAATTAGGGAAATGACTTATTTACGGTTTACCTTCTAACATTTGGAGTTTATCGCACTTTGTAACTTGTAATTCTTTGTATCCTAAAATTTTATTGAATTGATCTCACGGCGATGGCTCTATTACTTTCACTGAAAAAATTGATTTGCAACTTCCTTTCGATTTTATGATCAATTCACATAATTTGGCATTTGCTTCTAGAAATCCACATCAAGATCAATGCACAGCTTGATTAAGTAAACCGGATGTTATGAACGTCTATGGGTAATGGGTATAAGTGGTCATCAATCAAGCCTCGAGGCAAACAAGTGGAATATCTTGGCACAATCCTCAATAGTGCAGTATGGTGAGTTGTATACAATCGCATAACCAAAGACGCTACTCTTCGACTATGAACATATGATGCGAATTGAAATAATTTCGTTGAGAGAGAGAGAGAGATTATAATCTTCTTTTTTAGCTAGACATTATAAGGAATTGTTGTGTTGAATTATAATCTTCTTTTTTAGCTAGACATCACAAGGAAATGTTGTGTCTGGCCTTATCCCTGTTGTCCCATAATGGCCTTATCCTTGTTGTCCCATAATGAACAACAGTGATAAAACCCTAGCCTTTCAGGTACCCACGAAATAGAGAGAGAGAGAGAAATGAATTATAATCTTCTTCTTTTTTAGTTAGGCATCACAGGGAGTTGTTATGTCTTCCCTTATCCCTATCATCCCATAATGAATAAGGTGATGAAACCCCTACCTCTCAATTAACCATGAATCAAACCTCGTGCGAAAGTCTAGAATATTTTCGATACATCTGTGCACTCTCTTTCAACAATCCTCGAAAGCACGGTATGATTGATTGGTGAGCTACATATGATCACACAAGAAAAGACTCAGCTTTTCGATCGAGAATATATGACGTGAATTCAAATAGTTAATTATCAAAAATGTAAGATGGGTATATATCTCCATTTTTGTGAGTAGAGTGTCATGAATTCCAATCTACTTTTGTGCTAGACCTCACTAGGAACCGTTGAGCCAGCCCTGATCCCTATCATTCCAAACCGAGCAATAGCGATACAACCCAAGCCTCTCAAGTAACCCACGAAACAAGCAGTAGTAGATTGAAAGGGAAGATTTAGTGCCAACGACCGGAGACGACCCGATACTTGATTGTGTCATGTCATGTGTCTGGTTTTTGTACTTTTGTGGTCTATACATTTCTCCTGGTAAAAGAAATGGGGTTTATCTGACGATATACTTTACTACGTTTTGCCCTTTTGTGCATAAAAACGCACCTTGATCTGGATCCACCAATCGAAAAACAGCATCTCGTTTCCGGACCCTTTTTCGGTGTCAGACGATCGGACCTTAAACTTTTGTCTTGGCAAGGAACACACCAGCATGCTTCATCTTCGTTTTATCTATATATAATTTAGGGAACGGGCATAAATTAGACTCCTCTCATTTTATATGCGAGAAGAAGAAGAACACCATTCTGAAAGATCTAGCATCATGAGTTGAACACTGTCGTTCTACCTTTTAAGATCCATACACCCTGGAAAAGTTCTTTGATTTTCACGTTGGAGCTTTTCTTCTCTGTGCGTTCAGCAAATTATACGAAAATAGAAGTTTGTCATAGACAAAACCCCAAAAATATGACAAAAATTTCCGAAAATGACTCTCCGGATTCTCTGTCCCACATATTAATTCTGATAGATGCATGAAAATCGCTTGATTTGCATCCATCAAGATAAGGTTTTTAAAGTTATTTTAAGTAAAAGACGACGCATTCTCACTTGATTATGTCGTGGTAGTCCAATTTTCTATACATCGAGAATGGCTTATGAATTGTAACTTTTTCTGGTGCGACCCATCATCAGATCTCTTTTGTTTATTAAAGAAACTCACATTTCTCCAATCTCCTACATCTGAAACGCATCACAAGATGCTTGTGCTCTGTGCACATCGACAAGGTATTATCCCCTTTAAGAAAAGGAGGGAAAGAAAAAGAAAGGAGGAAAGAAAGAAAGCAGCAAAACCAGAAGAAAAAGAAAAGGAAAGAAAAAAGCAAAGCAGAGCAGAGCAGAGCAGAGCCCAACTTCCAAAACTACTCCCTCCATGCCGAGTGACCGAAATTGACTTGGCATCTAAAGGCCGGTCCAGATTGACCAAACTGCCCCGCCCCACAAGCTCCGCCGAACCCGAGAAGCCGGCGGGCCGGACCATCCTGTCCTCCCCGTGGAACATACCGGTCAACCGTCGCTCCCGAGTTATCTATATAGCACAGTATCGTATGCGACCTTCCCTTTTCCTCTCTCTCCAGCCGAAAACATATACCAAAAGTCATCAACACGCAAGGAGGACCGGAATACTGATGAGAAAGTCTGTGGCCGCCCCACCCTCTCCCTCTCCATGGCCGAACTTATCCATGAAGCCACCGGGAAGATGACGCAGCTCTGCCGGAGGGTCGTGCGCGCCAACGCCCGGTGGAGGATCGTCGAGCGGGTCTCGATATTCCGGGACTTCTTCCGGTTCATCTGGGAGAGGATCCTCGTCTGCTCCACGGGGCGGGCCGCCCGGTACCGGCGCCTGCCCCGCCGGGAGAACTCCCTGTCCGGCGTGGAGACTCCGGAGGGGCCGGCGGCGGCGGCGTACGGGGAGCACGAGACGGATTCGGATTTAGTTTCGTTGAAGATCAGCTTGCTGGGGGATTGCCAGATTGGGAAAACGAGTTTCGTGGTAAGTGAGATGGCGTTCTCCATATTCACTAGAAGTGATCCTTTTCTTATCTTTGCTTCTAAGAAGAGCATAAAAATTTGTCATCTTTTTTTTTTTTCTCCTTTTCTTGATCTTCACCAGAAAGTAAACTCCTCCTTATCTTCTTGAATTTTATTAATACTTTTCTTTTCTGTTATTTTTGCTCCGAGTATTCGATAAATACTGATGCAAAGTCCTGCGACTTCTTCTTTGCAGATTAAATATGTGGGAGACGAGCAGGAAAAGTGCAGCCTGCAAATGACAGGGTTGAACTTGATGGACAAAACGATGTTTGTTCAAGGAGCCAGGATTTCATTTAGTATTTGGGATGTAGCAGGTAACTCAATACAGTTTCTCCTTTTCTTGGGGGATGAATTCTGAGAAACGATGCCAGATTTTCGGTGATTCTTTTGGGGTTAAGTACCTGATTCTCTAATTCCTGCTTGTAATGGAGATTTCTGTCTTCTAATTGCAGGTGACAACAGCTCGGTCGATCATCTGCCTATAGCTTGTAAAGATGCAGTGGCAATTTTGTTCATGTTTGACCTTACCAGTAGGTGTACCCTAAACAGGTCTGTACACGATGATCATCTCTAATCTTCTTCCCGAAGAATCTTATGGGTTAATTACTTCCAGTTTGCCGTTAATGATTTCCTGGAAAGGTTTGTTAAGGATTGTGGGTCTTGTGTTGCGGATTTTTTGCAGTGTTGTTGGGTGGTATAACCAAGCAAGAAAGTGGAATCAGGTACTAAATGCATTTTTTTCTGCTTGGCATTATTACTTCTCTTCATCATCAGATTAATCAATTTGCGATCGAATGAGTAGTTCGTATCAACAATAAAGTTTTGTGGGGATGCAAATTATTGGTGATGAGATTAACAATGGGTCACCACCGATCAATCCTAATGTTGGAGAATCGAGTGTAATGATGATGTAGATGTTCTTGTGTTTGGAACTTTGCTACTTGGAATGCACAGTGATGTGAGGATGGAAAAAATGGAGTGTCACGGATCATAGTGTCAGGTTCCTCCAAATGGAAAAAGTATGCACTGTTCTGAAATGCCACTCATCAAACTGGAGGAGCTTTCTTCGACATTATGACAGAGTTACCCTTGAATCGATGATGAAATTGAAAATAATAGCACCATTTTTTCCTCGTTTTCCACAATCTGTTTATGAACGCCAGAGTCTTGAAACATTGAAATTTCAGATTGCATAGTTTTGTGAAGAACAAGGGCGTTTGATTCATGTCCACCTTTTCTTGTATGCAGAAAGCTATTCCCATAATAATTGGGACCAAATTCGATGACTTCGTCAAGCTTCCTCCAGATTTACAGTGGACGATCGTAACCCAGGTAATTAAAGACAGCTAATCCTGAAAAGAATGTCTGAGATAACAGCCAAGAAAGACTGACTTGAGAAGTCTTCCCTCTGTCAAACATTTCCAACGCTTTGGACGTTTGTGTGTCCTCTCTACGCGTAAAGCGTAAGCACAGGGATGTCCCTGCGCGCTTTCCACTAAAGTCGCATTATGCCCTTTATTAATTCATGAAAAAAGCTTCTTCTTCTTCTTCTTTTTTAAATTGTTTTTTGAAACGTTTGCTTTAAATTGAACAATTTCCATAAGTGGGTGCAATTAGAGAGATTTAAATTTGTATTTAAACGCAGGCGAGGGCATATGCGAAGGCGATGAAGGCGACCCTTTTCTTCTCGAGTGCGACCCACAACATCAATGTCAACAAGATATTCAAGTTCATAATGGCCAAGCTCTTTAACTTGCCATGGACACTTGAGAGGAACTTGACCATCGGTGAACCCATCATCGATTTCTAAGCGTCCGCCATGCCCTGACCAAACCCATTTTGTACATAGCTCAGCAGCTAGGAGAAAACAAAAAGAGAGGAGAGAGAAAGAGAGAATAAGTTTCTGTTTTCTTACCTAATTCCCCTATTTTTTTCTTTATTTTTTTCGTTGGTTGTTACATTCTTGAGTTTAAGAAATTAGAATTTAAGAAAAAGGTTGGGATTGTTTGATCCCCTCATGGCTTCTCTTGAAACTCCCTAATTTGTTTAGATATAAGATATATATCGTGTCACTCTGTAATAGCTATAGCTTATGTACCACCCTATAGAAGATTGAACTTTACATAATCAAAAACCTGAGAAATCCAGTATTTGATACTCTTCCACATTCCCCTTTTCTCTCTTATAGTCCTATATCCACGTAATTCGGTTTCGTACTTCTCATACTTTGGCATTCCTAACTATGTTTGCATAAGGGGGACGCTATGATACATCATATTTTGGCGCCTTCCTCTTCTCCAGAAACCTTGGGGGAAATCAATTGGTTATGGAAAGAACAAAGAAAGAAAAAGGTCATGTGTTGGGTTCATATGGAAAAGGGAACAAGAGATGTATAACTCATCACTTTGCTGAGCCAATGGTCATGGCAATAGATGAGAAAAAGAGAAGATAGACATGATATTCATGGATATAGGTGTTCATAAATCGCCCATCATTCCCACGCAATGTGCGAGCAGGCCAAGCTTAGCAATATGGTCCTCTGTAAGCCCGGATCATTAATTTAATGCAAATCGAAAACAGAACTATATTCGGATTATAGATAGATAAATAAATAAAAAGCACACCACAGATTATTAGCTACTTTGACATGAACAATATGGACAGAGTCAAAATCTGTTCTTGAAAGCGGTTGAAAGGAGTTTAAGAATCCATGTAAAACCCTCCACTGAATATGAAACAGAAGATGGCGCAAAGATGAGTTGTCATCGCAACACTAAATCTTCAAGTTTTTAATGGCCGTCTGAACATCCTTGTCCCCTCTGCCGCTGCAGTTTAGGACAACCTTCGCTCCGTCGGGGAGAGTTGGGCACAGCTTCTCCAAAAAGCCCAGCGCATGGGATGTTTCCAGGGCTGGGATTATGCCCTCCAGCCGTGATAATCTTTTAAAGGCTGCCTCATACAGGGAAACAAGAGGAGAATATATCAAAACTAGTCAGATCACCCTGTACCCAAAAACCAGGGACTTTTGCACCTTGGAGTGCAGAAGTACTCTTCCATTAGCACACGAAAATTCAAAAGCCACAAATGCGCACAGGAGAGAGAGAGAGAGAGAGAGAGAGAGAGAGAGATCCCTGACCTTCTAATGCCTCTTCATCAGTACAGCTATAGTATTCAGCACGTCCGATATCTTTCAGAAAACTATGCTCAGGTCCAACTCCAGGGTAGTCCAAGCTTTACAGGATGACAAAGAAAGAGTGTCATCAGAGGGAAACTATAGAAAGTTCAAAGGCAAAGTAAGGATGTTGCTTACCCTGCACTAATCGAGTGGGGTTCAACAATCTGCCCATCATCATCTTGTAACAAGTAGCTCATGGCTCCATGCAGCACGCCAACCTCCCCTTTAGTTAAAGTGGCAGCATGTTTACCACTATCCACGCCAAAACCTGCGGCCTCCACGCCGATCAACCGAACATCCTTATCATCGACAAATTCATGGAAGAGTCCCATGGCATTTGATCCTCCCCCAATACAGGCAACAAGCACATCTGGTTTTCCACCCCATTTGTCAAGAGCTTGTCTCCGAGTTTCCTTACCAATCACCGCATGGAAATCCCTGACCATCATTGGGTATGGATGAGGCCCAGCAACAGAACCCAAAATGTAATGGGTTGTTTCCACATTTGTCACCCAGTCCCTTATAGCCTCGGACGTAGCATCCTTCAATGTTGCTGTTCCAGAATGCACTGCTCTAACCTGCATTTGATAACATACACATCATTATTTTAACAGATGCAATGAAAGAGGAGATGAATTTTAATTGAAGGGAGCATCATAGAGTGGACATTCATTCAAATCTAGATTGCTCATATAAAGAGTTGTTAACCACCAGCAGTCAGAGCTAAGCTTTCACCCGACTCCTAATAATGCAGTAGCCACCAAATATATTGTACAGTGCATGAGGCCTAAAGTTAAGTACTGTCCAAGGCTCCAAGTCCAAACCCAATTAGCAAGGAAAAGTAGCTTCAAGAAGTAGAATAAGAAAAGCAAAATCCTCAGGGGCAGAACTGAGAGTGGCAGCGGTTAGAAGGAAGCCTGCTGCTAGAAATTGAGCAGGTACAGAAAATAGATGGTTTTGCAGCATCAAGCAAATCCTTTCACACTTGATTTGTTAACTCTAACCCCTGCTCTGATTACGAAATAAGAGTTTTCATGACATCTAAATTATTACATCGAGGCTACTTCCATCACAGTGTTTATCTCCATATGAATTTGATTAACAGACTAACTGCTCACCTTATATGAGTTGGATCTTGGATTCCAAAGAACAATTCGAACATTGCTCATTACATTGAAAGCTCATGCATAGTAGTATTAAAATCAAATTAACAGCATTTGGACAAAGGTAAAAGACCTGCAAGATTTTCCAACTTCATGCAACATGACAATTTGAAGTAAACTAAGATTTCAATAATCACAGAGTCAGACCACCATCACCATCATACAATAAGGACCCAATGTAGCACAAGGGCTAATACACAGAGCGCACCTCAGCTCCAAGAAGACGCATTCTGAAAACATTAAGTGCTTGCCTCTCCATATCTTGGGCACCCATATATATAATGCACTGCAACCCAAAGCGGGCGCAAACTGTAGCAGTTGCAACTCCATGTTGACCAGCTCCAGTTTCAGCAATTATCCGTTTTTTGCCCAGCCGCTTTGCAAGCAAAGCCTGAGCAACAGCGTTGTTAATTTTGTGAGCTCCGGTATGGTTGAGATCTTCCCTCTTGAGGTATATGTGCGGCCCTTCACCATTTGGGCGCTTGTAATGCTCTGTGAGCCGTTCCGCAAAGTAAAGAGGACTCTCCCTACCAACATAATCTTTCAAAATCCCATCTAGCTCTTTCTGCGACAAACACATATTCATCTCAGGAAGGACTCCAAAATGCCAAAACAACAATACTTACAAAATCATGAGAGATGAATGACAGAAAGCTGGAAACCCAAGAAAGTAAATGAGCCCAAGATGTCAACGAACCGGGCTAAAGTTCTGTCAAATGACCGACAGAGCAATACCTATGCGGATCAAAAGGATGACTTGAAAGACATCCATGACACATGATTACAACTAATATGTTCTATATATGCAAAAACTCATGCAAATTTCCGAGTAGACTGCTCAAGTAAAAAAAAAAAAAAAAAAATTGTCAAAGAAGAACCTCCACCAATCATTTCAAGAGCTCAAACATCCCTATCATCCACTAAAAAAACAATTTCCAAAATATCTCACATTACGGTAGAATTCCTCAGTGCCCACATCAATCAGCGTCCAGCCCATTGCATCGAATCAAATCGAATAACTAATATAGCGACTTTGACCCCAAAAAAAGCAAAAACCAATATAGCGACGATTCAAGAACACGAACCAAAACGCTAAAAACAGCGCCAGCAAATTCATTTACAAGCAACGAAACAAACCCATTTCGGGGAAAAGGAGAGAAGAAAAAGAAAATTCAAGAAAAACAAGAAAACTCGACGGGACCTGAAACTCGTCATCCTCGGCAAGTGCATGGAACGCGGTCTCCAGCTCGGACAGCGCGTACATTAGGGTTTCGGGGACGTACTTCCCGCCGAACTTCCCGAATCGGCCGAACGGGTCGGGCCGCAGCAGCTGGGCGGGGGCGGGCTCCTCCATTCGGACGGGGGAGTCCCGGGCGAGGGTGCAGGAAATGGCGGATCGGAGGCGGCGGGCCGGGGGCGGGCCGACCGCGAATCTGGCGGGCTTGGCGAGCGACGACGGTCGGGGCCTGTGGAGGGTTGGGAATGTGCCTGAGGAGGAGGAGGAGGAGGAGGAAGGAGCTTTAATGGAGGCGGCCATTAGCGTAGGAAAGAGAGACAGAGAGACACGGAGAGAGGGAAGAGGCCGGCGGAGTTTTTGTGGATTTTGAGGAGACTTGTCTTATTTATTTATTTATTTATTTATTTTTCCTGTAAGGCAGTGAGATTTCATAGAAATAAATATGTAAAGATATTTATTGTTTCATTTAAGTGTCGGATTCTCCTGTGGTCTTATTTTGGTAAAATTCTTTTGGTTGGTGCCCTACCTACTACCACTACCCAATTTTGGACTTACCGAAAATGTGGGCGTAAAAACTTATCCAGAAATAAAGGTTTCAAAAAATTATGTGAATATAGTTTGCTTTAGATTCGAACGGCTTGAAATGCTTCTTTTTTTTTATCAATTTATCTCTCCCCTTTGAAAAAGAAAACTGATTTTACATTCTACCAATTGGAGATCTATATTGTCTAAAATAATTTGAAGAAATGTGTATGCAAGTATTGTTTTAGGAAGCATTTTTGTGGTAAGATAGAATATCTAGGTACAATTATTTTGTTCACGACTTTATCTACCACTTGCCAATTTTGGACTTACCAAAAATGTGGGGGAAAGACCTATCTTGAAATAAAGGTCCATAAAATGATGTCAATATATATATTTTTTAGATTTAAAATGTTCTTTTAATTTTATCTCTCGCTCTGAAAAAAATAAATTTTCCATTCTATCAATTAAAGACCTAAATTGTTTTAAATAGTGCTTCAGCTCCAATATTATAATTATTATGAAGCTCAAACATAAATATTATTTTAGGAAGCATATCTGTCCTGTGATGGGATATTTAGGTAAAATCTTTTGTTCATGACTTTACCTACCACTTGCCAATTTTGGACTTACCAAAAACGTGGGGAAAAAACTTATCCAGAAATGAAGATCCAAAAAAATAATGTGAATATAATTTATTTTAGATTTGCGCCACTTTTTTTTTTTTTAAAATTTATCTCTTCTTCTGAAAAAAAAAAAAAAGATTTTACATTGTATCAATTGAAGACCTAAATTTGTTTAAAATAATTATGATTGTTGCGGCTCCAATATTATAATTAGTATGATGCTCATACGCAAAAATTATTTTAGGAAGCATTTTCGTGCTATGATATGATATTTACCATGGATTTTACTTTTAAATTTTGGTCCTTGTCTTTTGTGAATTTTACGATTATTAAATCTTCATTTTTATTGGGAAGAAATGCGTAAAACCATTCAAAATCTTTAAATTTGAAGCAATTAAAGTATGATTTTTCAGAATCTTTTTTGAGTAGTTATACATAGAATTTACAAGACAGGGTAGTCCCCTAATTTCAAATAATAAGCTGAAAATGAAAATCGCTTCTTATTTTAACTCGGTATTGTGAGATGCCCTATACTAAAATTCAATATTTTCTATTTATTTACTATCTCAACTCATATATTTTTTTCTCTAACAAAACATGAGTCCAAATAAATGATTTCAAATTTTAAATATAGTGAAGAAACAGTTTATGTGTTGAGGCCGTGATAGATGGAGATGTTATTGAGAAGCAAGTGCAAAATTAGACTAATATAAAAGTGACACACGAGAGAAAAATAAAAGAAGTAAAGATGAATTTATTCATTTTCCAAACCAGATATAATTCCCAAACAAAAAAAGGTTCCATAATGGAAAAATAAAGAATAAAATACTTGAAAATGAATATATTCTATTTTCAGTAAAGTCTAATTTAGTCATAAACCGAATACAAGTAAACTGGAGAAGAGTTTTACTTAGAAAGGGTGGATTGAAAATGTAACCATAGCAGAAAATTGATCATCCTACCAAAATTTATGAAATTAGAATTGGAACTTAACTCTTCTAATCAAAATGATAAAACCGTATTTACTTTAAAACACTTTGACTAAGTGAATGAGATAGAAACAAGGATTTACGTAATTAAAACATAAAATAGGAACGATAGACCTTTATTAATTTTCGCAATTCTTTTACTGAATAGAGTTCGCAACTAATTAGAAAATTAGTATCATTTAGATGTATTGAATCCTCATTCGTATTAATCATAAAACAGTCACGACCAGGTTTGCTCTTTTAAAATATTTATTTTCTCTTTGTTTAGCCAATTGTCAGGGACGTTCTTTTATTCAATTTCTGGGACCTTTCTTTCCCGCATTGTTCTCTTCTACTGGCTTTTTCTTTGCTTTCTGGAAATTCTCTTTATTAATTTTAATTGATTATATTCAACAAAAGACGAAATTGAAAAAAAAAAAAGAAAAACGAGGGAAAAAAAGAACAATTTCACCGTTGTCTCGCGCCCTCTTCATCAATCGTCATCACCACCCCGGGCAAGCGCAATTCCGCAAACAGTTGGTGGTGGATTCCGCTCCCGAGATAACCGCGTCGAGATCACCAATGGCGGATCGAAACGGAGGCTGGGATTTCCATCTCCGGACCCTGTCGAGCAGCGCCAGGGACTCCAATTTCGCCGGCGATCCCGCCTCCGATCCGTCTCTTCTTCAGTCGGTAAGCTCTCTCTCTCTCCCCCTTTCTCATTCGCGCCGCTATTCTTTTACGTTCGGTGCTCGGCAGCCAAGAGGGACCGGCGAAGGAGGGCGGGAGGTGAGCTGCGAGCGGCGCTCGCGTTTGCGCTCGCTTCCTCGTGCGGCGGTATCGAAGAATCAGCTCGAACGAGCTTGAACGAACCGTGATTTTGCGTATTTACAGTATGAAGTTCGGATGAGCTCGTCGAGCAATCGTTATGGTTCATATACATGTGCTGACACTTACGAAGTGGTTCTGTTTTCTTTTGTTCCTGGTCGATTATTTGGATAGGTGAAGAGGTTGTACGAACTGTGCAAGGCTGAGAACTCGGAAGATCTCATCGCGAGGGTGTATCCTCAGATTAATAAGCTTTTCCAACGGGCGATGGCTTCCTTGTCCCAATCCAACACCTCTTACGGCCTTCTCTTGCTGGTTCGATATCGTTCCCCACGTTCTCTTTCATGCATTTACTTGTTCCGTTGCTTTTAAATGCGGTGGATTTATGATTGCATAATTTCGGCAATGCTCGCCGTTCAATATGTCCTTGTATGGAGAAAGATGATTGGATTCCTTAAAAGTGTCTTACACTTGCATCATCTTTCCATGCTCATTCTAAAGTGGGGATGTACAGTGTAGATTTGGAGATACTAAAATAGACCAGTTTTAGGAAGGATATGTGTGATATTTTGTTCATAATGCGGCCAGGTATACCATCTAAATATCCATATGCTTGTTTTACTGGCATGAATACTAAATTGTTGTATGGTATTCATTGTCGTACTATTTCAGGCAATTCTTCAATTCTTTCTCGACTTCGGGGATATAGTCCTTCACGATGCTGATACAAGTCTACGGACATTCTTCAAATCATGCTTGAGCCGGTAACGACCTATCCTACCATGTCATGTGCACATTTTGATGTGGCTTCACCTTTTTCAAGGATATCAAAAAGACCACCAATTTGAAAAGACCAAGGAATTTGATTTTGTTATCTCATTCTTCTCAATAATATTACCAACAACCAGGTTTTTCGGAGTCTGATTAATATGCCCCACGGCATCAGTTATCAGAGATGCATTGACCCTCCAATTTCCTTGAAAATGACCCTACTGAATTTTCCTTAAAACTGCGAATCCCACGAAACAGCGAATGAACACCCAATGACCAATATAGCATCTGGAGGCCTGGAATAAGGTTTCTGTAGTCCTGTGGCAATCTGGATGGTGTGAATTACTAAAGAGTAAAGCTGTTGGCTTTTCTTCTTTTCATGAGATGGATAAGCTTTCCTGTAAACTCAAAAAAATTATTCTGATCACTGCCAATTAGCTTTCATATACCATTCATTTACATATTCTTTCATTTTAAAGGCTTGTCCTTGAATATTAACAAGTCAGGGCAAATTAGCTTTTATTCTCCTTGCACTTTTCGGGGGGATGTGAATCCTAATTCTTATCCTGATGTTTCTGCAGTGAATTTGCTGATCCGGTGGTTGCAGAAGCCACACTTGATTTTCTTAATACATATAAGAAGAAACTTCTGCATACTTTTCCTTCATTGCTTCCAGAGGTATAACGCTGATTGTTGTTCTTGATGGTTGCAGCTTATCAGTATTTGTCACTTGGTCCCATATAGCCTTCTAGTTAGCATCTTTCGTATCATGTAGCACTTCTGATTTGGCCAGCTTCATGTGAGAAATTAATCAAAAGCAGAAACTGAAAGGAGGGGTCTTTATTTAGATATGGCACACTGTGCTCTTCTCATTTAAAAATGATTACTTGTATTGTAACTATGGCTACAATAAATCTGGAAATCAATCAAGACCTTCCTGATGATGCAATAATGTGTTTGCAGTTTTTCCCACTGTTGCTGAAGTTGATTGCTTGGAATGGAGAGAAGTAAGTTTTCCACCAATGTCTCATTGCTGGTCAGTCCAACCAATATCTCTTGAGTCTTGCCAGCTTAGCTGGCCATGCTATTTGTGGATTCCATAGTCAGCAGACTAGTTATTTTTCATTTTGGTATGTTGGGCATGTTAAACTTTCTTTATTTAGGAAAGTTTAAGATAGGAGAGAAGAAATCATATGTAGAAAGTGAGTAGGAGTACTCACAATTTAGGTTGGAAAATTTAGGTTTCAGAGAGATGGAAATTGGAAGCAACCTTCAGTACTTTAGGCTTATTTTCTGGTGTATGCAAACAAAATCTTTCTTTTCCATTCCCACACAAGACTCACCTTCAGGTGGTACTGAGGGGAGAAGAAATTGCTTATAAGTGTATTCTAAGAGCAATTAATTCTTGAGATTATTTTACAAGGGCATGAGTCAGGATGACAATGGAAGCATAATAAGGTAGGTTATAAACCAGATGAGTCATGTTGAGACTTTTAAAAGAAGTCGGACTTCCTTTTAATGTCAACCTCCAATAGATTATATGTGGAAATGTATGGTAGAGTTCAAATTACATTAGGGGTCAGGAGCTTTTCTGTATCCTCTAAACTTTCTTCCATTGAACAGTTTGGACAGTGAATTGTTAGGCTTTTGATATCTGATGGAAGATCAACTAATCAGGATTGATGCGTCTAAAACTGCAGGTTGGAGAAATCATTCATAACAATTTTTCCTGGGTTGATAGCCACTGGATCTTTTCTTCCTCTATTTCCATCTTTAATGGACCTACCAGGTGGAATTACATTCTCTAAATTATAACATGTGCATCTTTTCGATGGTCCGAACTCCTTACTGCTTTGTGGTTCAACTAGTAGTCCACACAGATCCTTATATTCTGATAAATTTGTCAGCCATATAGATGTTGATTTTAGGTATCATGGCATGCATGGACTTAGTCATGATGGGGAGCTGATGAAACGTCCAAACTCTCTCTAAAAGTAAAGTAAGAGAAACTTATTTGGGGTGAGCGGTTTCCAAGTTTTCATTTGGAGACAACAGTATCATAATAGGATGTGTGGAGGAAGTATAGAGTTTGACCTGTAGAAGTTTAGGTTAGTTTGATGATGGTGCTGCTTGCCGGCTTAATTCTGTATTTCAATGGGTCAGGGACTCCAGTTATACCTGAAAATTTATTATTCCATGCTTCAGGTAAAGCTTGTCAGATTCTTTTTCAACTCTTGTCTACACTTGTGACAGATGAATATGAACTCTCTCTCCCTCCCCCCCACCCCCAAAAAAAAAAAAAATAATAATAATAAAAACCACAAATGCTTGTATAGCATCTGTTGTAATTGTCGGTTGCACAACACTTTGTCTTTCTTTTCTTAAGCTCATACTTGTATGGATTTATCATCTTCCTTTTTGTCCACTCTAGTTTTGGTTGTGGCATTAGAGAAGGTAGAACGAAGCTCTGGATCTCTTATTGGAAGCAGCATAGCTTCAATTCAGAAGAGTACGGCTCCTGAGGTTATCTCTGGCACTTAAAATCTGGAAGGAGTCAGGTTGTTTTACTGCTGCATTGTTCAATAAAGGGCATGCAAATTTTTATGATTGCAGATGTTACTTGCTCTCATGGATGAAGCATATACTGGATCAACCATTGGCAATGGAGGAGCAGACTCTGAATCTGAGGATAACAACACAATTGATGTTGCTGACCCTCTTTTTCTCGACCTTCTGAAGGATGAAAACGATGGCCTTGCTGTAGGGCTTTTCTTTCTCAAGTCTTGTTCTGTTTCCAGATCATCTTTACTCCTAAAATGGAGCTAGTGTTTGGTCTCATTGAGAGTGCTAAAGTTATTTTATATGAAGATCATGAGGGGAACCCTCCTCATATCATTGTATTTTTACTGTGCATGTATTCTTTGGAAGCACAAAGCATAGTAGTGTTGATATCATCATAATATTTTCATTATCAGGTCTTGGAGGTTATCTGATGCCACTTGAACACTTTTGGTCAAGTTCATGGTTGAATCCTTTATCTTTAGTTGACTGATGCAATGAGCTATTAACCGTAAAAGGTTATGTTGTAGGAACGTCATTGGAATTCTCCAGGGATGACAGCTGCACTGGCTGCATTAAATAACCCTCAGTCTGAGCGGCTAAAACAAGCATTGCATATAGCTCCCAGGCTCCTTGATGTTTATTTTGCCATAGCTTTACGTGAAGTAAATGACTGTACGTCTTGAATCCTAACATTAGCCGAGAGTCAATATACATGCTGTTTGTCTTCTTGTGATTTGTTCGTAGCAGAGCTTAATTGTGTCTCACCATTTTCCCTTGAACTTTCTCGCATATGCAGCTTTGATCTGCGCATTGGTTCCCCTGCTTATGTCCAGAATTTCCAAAATATTTCCAGACAAAACTTTCTCCTATGAGGTAATCCTTTAATATGATGTGGTTAATAAACTGTCATTTGCATTTTCATTATTGTTGCACAGGAATTAAGTAGTGAAGTATAAGGTGAGAATAGCTGTCGTAACTAGAGACTAGTAGGATCTAGTGGCCTTAAACTAGCATATACTATGCAGTTTGAGAAGAAGTTAAAACACATGATAGGCAAGACACATATTTTGCTGCTTACTGATTACACTGAACTGCCTCCACATAGCATATTGGCAAGAGTTAAGAGAAGAAAATGAAACCATAATTTCTTAGGATGTTTCTTGCATCAATTTGATAGAGCTCTTTTTATGAATGACTTGGTGAATTAGCTCCAATGATTCAAGTCATCAGCTCCTTTCAGACCATAATTCTGTGGAATTTTCTCATTTTAATGTAATGGAGCTTCCTCATGGATAACCCTATGAAATAGGTCCATTTATACTATTCAACAGCTACTTGGGATGCAAATATGATATACTTTTTAACTATTTTAATGTGATGTTCTGCTGTTTGGTAGAGCATGATAAATCACATCTTTGTATTTAAACACGGTATATTTCACATCCTATAGAACATCCTTTCATGCTAGGAAGTTTTGAGTTTTCATGCATACAAATACTACATTATTATCTGAAGAGGTTGGGTATTTGCCATTTCCACTGTAGGTTCAAAAGAGGCTCTTGGGATTCATGCTTGCAGCATTTCAGCGCTTTCCAAACTTTGTCGCTGTTCTGAAGGTAATACCCTCTCAGAAATATTCACGTTCTTTCCGCTTCAGTAGTTCAGTTCAGCCAGTCCTAGCAATGATCGGGCAGCATTAATGGTAATGTCATGTCAAAGAAGAGCAAGCTCATAATTCCATATTTGGGAGTGGTTCTTTCTGCGCGAACTTTTAGTAGGCTCAATACAGTTCTACGCGATTTGAATATAGATAGAGGAAGGAGCTATGTGTACTAAGGTAATTTGTTTTGTTTAGCCACCATTTTGATGGTGTACCTTTCTTGTGTGGACTCTGGTATAAAATGACTATAGTTGAACATTTTCATCCTATCATCACATTCCTTATGGTTTCAGAGGACACAATCTTTGTTTTCCTCGCATGACAATTTTCTGACTGGAAGTTTTTTATTTTCTTCAGTATCCACCTTATTTAAGCCTTATCTAAGGACATGTCCAAATTCTTTGCAGAAACCTATCATGGATAGGCTTGGAGAAGCTTATGATAGTCCTGCAAAGGTCAGAGAATTTCCTCCATATTGCTGCTTCCAGTTATATTATGCAAATGGCAAAATTATTTGCAATTCTCTTCTATAGACAGAGTTGGCGCTGCAACTATGTTGGGCCATTGGGGAGCATGGAGGAGGAGGTGCATCTCACAAAGATGCAGCTCGTGAGCTTTTCGAGAGCTTAGAGCTACTCTTATATGAAAACCTTTCATCTAGGTAAGCTGAGCCATTACCTTTAGGCCCTTACAGTGGACACTTTTGTTTCTGCTCTAGTTGGAGGGGGATTTTCTTCATCATACTGAAATGCTTCATCCATTTTTAGCTGGTGTGGTCTTTTGCACTACCAGACTACTCATAAAGTTTATTTCTCGATTCTTTGTGAAGTCGTCTTGGGCTGAGGCAGGATTTGGCTGTTGGATCCAATGGTGACACATCCAGAAAGTCATCACAGGCAAGGCTTCTGTGTTTTGTGATAACAGCAATTGCAAAGCTTGCTACTTACCATCGTGAGCTGCTTCCAAGGGCACGTGTGTCCTTAGGCAAGGTAGGTTGTAGATTTTAATCAGAATGTTTGACAACCGCAGTAAGAGAACAATGCTTTTGTATATGTACTCATGTGATATCTTGTCCTTGTTTAGTAATTTCCTTGGTCCGTTGTGAGCTTTGTTAAACATCAATGCCAGATTGTCAACTATTAAAATTTCCCTAAGTCGCTCTCACATGACCAGGTAGCTCGATCCCGAATATCAGATGGCCGGGTTTGGAGGCGTGCACGAGATTATCTAGGTCTCATGAGTGAGCCTGCAATTTGTATATCTGTCTTGGGGCCCTTGCAGCCTTCAGATGAACATATGCAGAGCCCTGGCGTGGTTAACTGGAGTGAAGGTTGCACAAAGATGAATACACATGTTCCCTTTCACATTTTAGGAGAACAAGAAGGTTAGTTTTTTCCTCTTCCTTGTTTAGTTTGGTTGAGAGGTGACAAAAGATTCAGAAATCAAGTCAAAAAATTCTCAAAATAGTGAAGGAATTTTGAGCGGTTCAGGGGGTGGTTTCAAGGTCACTCTGTTCTCAGAAGTGCATAAGTATACATAGAGTAAATTAGCTAATTATGCCATGACACCACTTATCAAGGTTTGCACGGCATTTGCATGGGCCTTTTCGTTCCATACAATGCTTTTATTTTTCTTCACAATTGCTTCTTGGCAGGCACACAGGTTAGTAGAGATTGTTTATATAACCCCTCCTAAGCAAGGTAAAAAAATCAAAGAAGATTCTTATTTAGAATCAATTGGCACATTATAAGGCCCTAAAATTGCTAGAAATATCATACTGTTGGATTGGTGAAGTGTACTTGAGAATTTAATAATGTAACTGAATTTTTACACGTTACCCATTTAAATTTGTGGACTCTCCATTACCTTACTCAGAATCTGCTGAAAGCCCCTAAGTTCCAAGGCATCTTCAGACAAGAAAAGGCTGTGATCCTAGGTTCTTCTCCCAGAAGCTAAATCTTGTAGGGATCTTAGCCACGTATTTGCATGGTCATAGCATCTGCATGCTTTCCAAAGTTTGGATCTTGTCATGGTTTCCTCATAGCACTTGGTCCGTGCATTTTATGTTTCCTTAATTGAACAAGCAATGGAATGGATGATTAAGGAACTGCAGTTTACATTCAGCATTATCTATTTTTGCATGCCGCAGGTCCACCTTTCCATGATTTTTCATTTACTGACATCCTCCCCGGCAGATGAAGGCTCTGTGGTTTTTCCAGAAAGGCTTGTAATTCTGAAGCTGTTGATTGAAATCGACAGTTTCAGTTCAGTGATCTCTTGTTCTCTTCCAGAGGATTTGGCTGCTCCACTGCTTTTTTTTGTGGGAAAAGAATTGATGCCGAAAAGTTCGCTGTATATCCTTTCCATTAGGTAAAAGTCTCTTGATGCTGCAAAAACATGTACTTCAGGGTCAGGTTTTTTTATCATCTAGTTTCCTGCTTCAAAGAAAAAGAGGGAAAATCTCTGTTTCCGGTGTACCAGCGAAGCAAAGCCTCCTTCAAGATCAAAAGGTATGCCACATAGCCAAGAAAAGAGAGATCGAGTAGTTGAAGATTTGTGCGTAGGTTGCATTATCGGTCATTATGTTACTGAACTCGGAAAAAATTGGAGTTGTTATCGTATATGATGCACCTAGACTGCATAGTTGGGAGGGCAGATTGGGCCACTCGAAAAATGATTAGTTTGTCGCACCGAGTGAGCCAAGGCAAGCGTCGGAGTATGGAAGGAGTTAATGTCCAATTATATCTGTGATATATAACCTCATGAAATCGTATCTATGAAAGTGCAAGCTGAGCTAGTTGGGCAAAAGGGCCATGACCCAAGCTAAGCTAGTTCTTAAATAGTTAATACTTTAGATTCTACGAGACGACAAAATCAGTCAAAGTTTCTTTTCTTTATATACGCTCACACAAGGACTGAATTGAACCATCCTACTCATGGGCAAAATCTAACTAGCAATATTAAAGGAATAGAATAGAAAAGTGTGTGTTTGTGTGTGTGTATATTTACTTTCTGTTTTCGTTTCTAGTTTCCAAATTGAATTCAAGATTCAAAGCAAATTTATCATTTCTCGACCAACTCAATGAGGAAATATTCTAGTTCTCATACAATGGAGGTGCTGGAAAGTTCCAGCAAGATGAATTCGTTTTCAATGATATATAGTAATCGATCTACGGACCCAGCGTGGAAGACTGCTAGTTGAGAAAAGTATCTCTATCGTATTCATAAGAAATGATCTTTTGTCTTGGTCGTGTCAGGATTGTTCGAAAAGTTTTGTTAAATCTTTCCAACATTAGGGATGAAAAGGACACTTTCACATCGACCCACGCAGACAGGGAAAATAATCCCATAAGCAATCACGATAACCTATGGGATAATATATAGTCAGGCCATCCACTGTTTATAAGTGGCCCAAACTGCAGAGGTGATCTGCACTGAGATAGTCAACGAGACAGTGACCTCTCGCATGCTTTCCGAGCCATGATGTGTCACTATTCTAAACGTGGATGTGCTGAAAGTGACTGAATGAAACAAGCTTTGGACTTTGCAGGCAAGCAGGTCAATAAAAGTGAAAAGAAAAAAGGCCCTGTTTTGAATGATTATTTTCTGCATGCAACCAAGCCATGCACGTGAACCAATCCACGCACATCGTGAATTAACAACACCTGCCTCGCCAAAGCTATGCATATGATAGCCCCAGGATTTGGATCACCAGCCTGAGCTAGAAGATCCAACGTCAGAAGAGCTAGATCATGTATAAGCAACATATCCCTCGCTAATAAAAACACAAACATATTATCGCGACATAAAGATAAAAAGAAGAAAGCAAACTACTTGTCCAAAGGATTGATCACAACATTAAACCCAGGTCATATCAGACAGCTTCTACAGCTTCCGACGCCATATAAAGAGATGTTTGACAACACCCAACATGCGAGAGTCTCGCAAACAGACACGATAGACGACATTGATAAATTAAAAAAAGTTTAAGCTAAACTTTTATTTAGTTTACAGCAGATGACTCGACGGTAGTTTTGTCTACAGCAGAGAGATTCAGACAGCATCCTACGGATCTGTGCGGCCCAATTTCTTTCCCTTTTCATCCTCCAGAATAACTGCAGTACCAACAAACTCGGTTTCAATCTTCAATACACTCAAAATGAAGGAGTAAAGCATCTTAATAACGATGAAATCTCAAAAAGGGTGGATCATGCGGCTCTACATAAAGTTAAGGAAAGCACCTAATGATAATTATGCTGTTAAGGTATATCTATGCCCAGTACTTCTCGTACATATCATGGTTAACTAGCAAAACTATTATAAAGGAAGATATTATGCATGTATTTTATTCATTAGAGTTGCATAAGAAACTGAAAAATCACGGAAAACTCATACAGGGTTGAACCACGTCCATGTGAGAGGGTTCTATTACATGACGGTGTAAATCTCAACAAGAGTTGAATAATGTAGAAATATCTATTATAATCTGGTATATTTAACAAATATTATATATGTATATATATGCGTGTGTGTGTATACTCACGCACATATAATATGATTGCCCGTGTTTGACAAATAATAATATAATTTAGCAATAAATCTGTGCTACAATTTGCTTTGTCTATGTATATAATTCACGCATGAGTGTATATCAATCCATATTTAATTCTCTAAGAACCGGACTCTCGAAGCAAGATTACAGTAAAAAAAAAAAAAAAAAACAAGCTTACTGGATAAAATGTTTGGTCGCAGGTTCCAAACCCTTCTTGCGCGAAGGATTTCTGCTTCAATGGAAGCCTGCAAAGTAGCACGGATCGCATCCACAGTTCCTGAGATGATCTTCTGGACCCCATCAGCTACATGACGAGGGAGGATACTACTTTGCACTCTTGCGGACACGTCCATAATGTGAAACGTAACAGTCAAGAGACTCCTGCGGCTATCTCCTCCGGGCACGGTTGGCTTCTCAGGCAGGATCGCGAAACCCGAAGGCAACATCGCCACCGAATTGGCGTTTCCCCCGCTTAGGAGTGAGGCCATCGATCCAAGGTCGATTGGAGCGTAAACAATATAAGAGCCTGTCGGGTCTGAGTAACTGTTTTGCAAGTAAAGGACAGAGGGAGAGTTCGGAGCCGGCTGCGAAGAAAGAAACAGGCAAAGCTATCAAAACATATGTGGTTTTTCTAATGATATGGGATCTGATAAAGCGAGGATGAAAAGAGATTCTAGTACTTACCTCCACTTGCATAATGGACACGCGAGTCGCTGGGTCTGCTCCTGTGCAGATGCATGTGGCTTCCCGAATGATACGCTCCTGAGCAAGAGCATCCCACTAAAGATGGGGAGGAGAGAAGTACTAAAATCAGCTAATATACGACTACGATTAAGCAGGTCACCTAACCGCAATGCTGGACTAATCCCAGTATCGACAATCACCACGAGCAGAAAAATGCACCCCGCTTAACTTTGTCGATGCGATGAAAACTTAATCTTTCACCATAACAATCGTTTGGTTGTATAGGAACTTGACATCATATAGATACATGCATCAGATCACGAGCATTCAAGGAAAAGCAAGAAGCATTTCCAGAAACACTTCTGCATGATGTGTCTTCATTGATAAAGATCATTATGAGATCCCACGCTTACAAAATTAACGTCAAAGCTCCGCACTATAAGACTACAGAATGGTTCTGTCACCATAAGCTAAGGTCGATTTTTGTGCGAGGACTTATGAGATAGGCATATATGTATGCTTGAATTTGAAAACAAAAATCGCACATGTAAGTTTCTAAAGACAAATATTTGGTCTTTGTCAGCATCATCTGCGAAAGTTAATCTTTCCACCAGCAATACCAAAGCAAAGATCACCTGAACTTATTCATTACAATGCACAGGTAGTTCCCTTTGTTCTAAATAGTTAACTCAGTGAAGCATATCTCAGTAAAACAACTCATTAGCATACGATAATACACAAATTTGCATTTCATCATTCATTCATTCGCTACTTTATTTATTCTTAAGTATTGATCTAGATTGCGTAGTACCTTGTCTCGGAGGGCCCCATCAGAGAGGAAATTGAACAATTTTTTGACTGGAAATGGGAGGCGAACTGAGGTTGTGAAAGCAATGGAAGATCCATAAGGCCTTCCAATTTCTCCGCCATGGTTCCTCCTGGTGGTTACCCTCATATCTTGCCCTCCACAGGTTGCTAGCAATGGAGACCACTTATTTAATGTAGAGCAATTCACTTCCTTCAAGTAAGTTCTCAACATTCTGTCAGCCAATTTCAGCAGGTTCTCCTTGCCACTTTGTGATATCATCACTGCACATAATACGCCAAAAATCACAAAGATTGTGTTAGCCAGTAATTACACCAATCATCATGAAATTATTTTACTCATAAAAGAATAACAAGATAAGGGTTTTATTTATTTTTTCTTTTTGGTGTGTGTGTGAAGTTGTTTTACCATTGTTGAATGTGGCATTCCGATTTGGCACCATTTGAGCTTGCAGCCATTCAGCTTGTCTGGTGATGGCAGCAATCCAGCGCTTTGCACCAAACGCAAAACCAGAGCAGACAATTGGCCTATAGATGCTATGGATTGAGGTATAGTCCACTCCTCCATTCTCAAGCCAAGTGACCTAAATGCACATAAAACACATTTGGCAACATAACTATAATTATGTCATTCCACGTTTAATTGCATTTTTTTTTTCCTGTTATGCATATACATAAATGGATTATATCAATTAAGCTGAACATAATAAGGGTTGAGTATTAATTAAACTCAAGAGTCAAACCTTAGAGAAACCATTTGGTAATTGTTGGATCAGACAACCCGATGGCCTCCTTTGGTACTTGAAGTACGTGCAATGAAACATGGACTCTAGTGAAAAATCGACTACTCCCCACAGGTCCCAGTCAAGCTGCTTGCAGTACCTGGCAAAGTAAACGGATCTCGAGGGAACAAGTGCGGTAGGCAAATGAAATTCCGCAGACATCTAGGAGACAGATTAGAGAAAAAAGAATTAGCTAGTTTTGGAGATTACTATTCAAATCTATAAAACTTCTTGTTTGAAGACATTGGGTGCATTGTCTAACTAGCTTTGAAGCTACATCTAGGAATTAAAGATGAGAAAAGGACACTTAAATGGTTGATCAAGGTTTAGGCAGTATAAATGATAGACTTAGACTCATAGCACACTCGTATTCTATTTTGAGAGTGAAAAAAATAAGGTAGTGTTCACATGTCAAATATTTTGATAGTTCTCGCTAGTAAGTGAGCACCTTGTCCCCAACCACAAGCTCCAAGACATGCATTCATGCAATTTTCGTTCCGTATATAATTTAAATGCTAATGTTTGAGCAATGTCATGTAAAATGTCAATTGTCATTCAACAAAACGTGAGAAGGTTAGGATATATTCTCAACATTCTCAGACAATTATTCCACAACAAAGGAGAGGGAGATATGTTGGTTTTTCTCAACATTCTGGAAAGGCTCAGCCAATATATGTTGGTTTTTCATGAACTTATTGATGCTATGCTAATGCATCTTTACTCATATATAGGTCGATATGATACGTGAACAGATATAGAGAAATCAAGTTGGCTAATAATTACATTTTGTCAACTCCAATGATCGACGATATGGGGTGATAATTGATGAACAAACATTTTTATAGCCATGTACTCTCATAATACGATTAAAATATAAGAAATCTCATACATACCACTTGCAAAGTCCCATCATAAGTCCCCAGCGTGCCAGGATACAAGATTCCAATTACAGTCGGCTTCGACACGATATTAGAGAAAATGGTTGACCATTGATCCTGAGAACGATCCAAAAAAAAAAGAGAACATTAATGTGTTGAAACAAAACATTCTATGTAAGTTGACTAGTTAATAAGGAGATCAGTCCCACCACATCCATAAGCATTGCAACGAGACGAAACTGATCCATATTGATGACAGCGATTTCTCGGGAAGCTTCAGTCTTAAGCCTTGCTATTGCAGGAACTCTCTGCGCATGCTCGGGCGATGAGTTCAGAAATTGATTGGTGTTGGATGGATTTGGCCTTTTTGGCGGCCTCCCCCGTTCGTTATCCGCCACTTCCTCTGGGAACAGATCCTGCAGAGGTGGATCTAGCTTCTGAAACACACGTCTGTACTCAAAATCATGTAATCGCTCCGTCACGCCATCGTCTTGGAGGTGCCAAAATGGTTCTCCCATCTGGGCCACCGTCATTAATTCCTCCATCGCATCCAGTGATCTTCCGAGTATCAATTGCCTACTGTTCTCAGTATTTATCGAGACTCTCAGTAGTAGATCAGTAGCCATAGCACCTCCCCGTCCTTCACCCGAGCCTGATGCACAATCAAATAGGCCACTTGCCTGTGGTGAATGCTGAGCTCCAGTAGACTCAGCAGATTGCTGAGCCTGAGCATTGATTTGAAAAAAGTCGATTGTCTGCGGTTAAAATGAGAGAGAGATAGAGAGAGATTCAGTAGGTGATTAAAGAACTATGGATTTTAGCACGACTTGAACAGTCGATTGAAAAAAAAAAAAAATAGGGTTTAAGGGTTTGGCCAAAATATCATGATGAAACCAATCTGCACCCCAATGTCTAAATTACTCTCTTTTCATGGGATCTGATCATCATCCTTTTTACAAGAGCGAAAAGCAATCGCCAGGGTTCATTTTATGCACTTTGCGCGCTGAGATGAGACAAGCAATCACCTTGACATCGGCCTCAACTTGTAACCCTAGGTTCATCCCTTCATCGGGATCGGGACCTGATTGCACAGACCTGTAAAAGCGGGCCAAAAAAAAAAGGGAGATACAAGTCAGCACTTTCTCAACAGAAACACAGTGACAAGATAAGAATAATTGCGGATAAAAAATCTAAACTAATGACAAGATGCTGGTGAGATATATATTTTCAAATCTGAAAAGAAAATTCTACAATTAAAAATGTTATATCAATAAGAAAAATGAAAAGTCTTACTGTTCCACTGGATCGAGCTGAGGATCAGCCCGTGTATTATCATTTTCAGGATCGAGCTGAGGATCGGCCCGTGCATTATCATTTTCAGGATCAGCCTGTGCATTATCATTTTCAGGATCGGTCGGAGGAAAGAGCGAGAGCTCTTTGATCTTCCTCTTCGGCGCCTTATCATTGTTAACTTCGCCACCAGCCATTTTATTAATCTGTATAGAAAAAAAAAAAGATGAGATTTTTTTGGGTTTAGTTCACATCTCCTTTAGACCCTTTACTTCACACAAGAGAATCCAACAGAAAGCCCCATAAAAGATTAACCAAACATGAAAAAAGATTAGATCAAGATAACCAGATCGTCATCAGAGGCTCAGATATCACAAAAAGATCGCATCTTTTTCCATCTGGGTCAGCTCAACATATTTCTTGTATCAAAATTCATGAGAAAAACCCATCCTTTTCTTATTCTTTTGGAGAAATGACACGATCAGCACAGCCAGATCGTTGGCACAACAGATTTCGACGAGTCTTTAGCAGATTAAAAACGATCGGGAAACAAAACGAAGGAAAATAATTCCTCCTCTCGAGATCCTCGTATCTAAAAGATCCAGACACGCGCGAGCTTGAGGAAAAAAAAAATTCACCTGAAACCACTGACAATGGACAAACCAGCTCTCTCTCTCTCTCTCTCCCCTCTCTCTCTCTCTAGGTCTTGATGTGATTGTTCTGTCTGAGAATGAGTCCTAGAGGTGATGTAGACACACATATATATAGGGGGTGAATGACAGTACAAGGTGAGGAGAGTACAAGTGAGGAGAGCAGCGTGAATAGTGTGTCTTGCTCGAAGCCTCACCAAAAAAAAAAAAAAAAAGATGGCGTTATGGTAATTTTTGATTGGTCTACTTTGGTCTATGAGAATGCAGACTTCAAGTGAAAAAAAAAAAATATTTCTTTTTGATAAAATCTAGGGAGGGGAGATGCTGACGCCGACACATAAACGTTGTTTCATGCGACTTTAGGACTTGGAGTTGACTTTTCCAAACCCAATTCAACATTTCTCTTTCCTTTTTGCTTTTTCAATTTTCTTTCGAAGTGAATTCTATTTTTTATTTTTATTTTTTAGGACCATGTCTTTCTCTTTTCGTCTTGGGATTTTTTTTTTTATAAAATTAATAATGAAATGCTATTGAGAAAGCTGAAAAATGGGAAGCCGTGTTCTCTTGTGTTTTCGTTATAAAAATTAGAGAGGTGGGCAAATTCATCAATCATGTATGTAAAATATATTTGTTGAGTAATTTATATTCTATTGATTCCTCTTCTTTTTTTCCGCAATCTAATATAATGTGATGATATTTCATCTAGTAGACATAAAAAAAAAAAAAAAAAAGGTTATATGTATTGTTTTCTTTGTAGGAATAAAAAAATTAATTTTTGTGAACCGAATCTAATGAAAATGCTTATAATGAAATGAACGAAAGGTGGAGCTATGCTTCAGGACACAAAGCCAAGCTTCAATAATAAAAATAGAGTAATTTGAAAGGCACACAAAATACCCTCATTTTCCAATTTACATATGGAAATATTTCGGATTGCTTATCGATTTTTTTGAAAATTATTCTTAAAGGTAATGACGTCTCCAACATTTCTTTTAACTATTTGATGTCTAGCTTATAGATATATCAAAATGTAGGCGATATTAATTTCTATTCTACTTCTTTTCCATTGAGAACAACGCTATTCGATCAATTAAATGGTGAAAATTAGATTAGAAAGTTGACTTTAAATATAATGTAGATGTATAGATATGCCGATAGATAGTTAGATATCCACTCTTACCTGGCTAGTATTCGTTTATCTTAAAGCAATGATCTTCTTTTGAAAATTCAACTTGACCTCTCTAATTTTTTTCTTCGAAGATAGAAATATGCAATGCTTACATATGTGGATGCTTCTTCATTTGATGGACATTTTGTAATGTGCACTACACATTTGATTACTAAACCAGCTCTCTCTCTCTCTCTCTCTCTCTCTCTCTCTCTCTCTCTCTCTAGGTCTTGATGTGATTGTTCTGTCTGAGAATGAGTCCTAGAGGTGATGTAGACACACATATATATAGGGGGCGAACGACAGTACAAGGTGAGGAGAGTACAAGCAAGGAGAGCAGCGTGAATAGTGTGTCTTGCTCGAAGCCTCGCCAAAAAAAAAAAAAGATGGCGTTATGGTAATTTTTGATTGGTCTACTTTGGTCTATGAGAATGCGGACTTCAAGTGAAAAAAAAAAATTATTTCTTTTTGATAAAATCTAGGGAGGGGAGATGCTGACGCCGACACGTAAGCGTTGTTTCATGCGACTTCAGGACTTGGAGTTGACTTTTCCAAACCCAATCCAACATTTCTCTTTCTTTTTTGCTTTTTCAATTTTTTTTCGAAGTGAATTCAATTTTTTTATTTTTTAGGACCATGTCTTTCTCTTTTCGTCTTGGGATTTTTTTTATTTATAAAATTAATAATGAAATGCTATTGAGAAAGCTGAAAAATGGGAAGCCGCGTTCTCTTGTGTTTTCGTTATAAAAATTAGAAAGGTGGGCAAATTCATCAATCATGTATGTAAAATATATTTGTTGAGTAATTTATATTTTATTGATTCCTCTTCTTTTTTCCGCAATCTAATATAATGTGATGATATTTCATCTAGTAGACATAAAAAAAAAAAAAAGGTTATACGTATTTTTTTCTTTGTAAGAATAAAAAAATTAATTTTTGTGAACCAAATCTAATGAAAATGCTCATGATGAAATGAACGAAAGGTGGAGCTATATTTCGGGACACAAAGCCAAGCTTCAATAATAAAAATAGGGTAATTTGAAAGGCACACAAAATACCCTCATTTTCCAATTTACAGATGGAAATATTTCGGATTGCTTATCGAATTTTTTGAAAACTATTCTTAGAGGTAATGACGTCTCCAACATTTCTTTTAACTATTTGATGTCTAGCTTATAGATATATCAAAATGTAGGCGATATTAATTTCTATTCTACTTCTTTTCCATTGAGAACAACGCTATTCGATCAATTAAATGGTGAAAATTAGATTAGAAAGTTGACTTTAAATATAATGTAGATGTACAGATATGCCGATAGATAGTTAGATATCCACTCTTACCTAGCTAGTATCCGTTTATCTTAAAGCAATGATCTTCTTTTGAAAATTCAACTTGACCTCTCTAATTTTTTTCTTCGAAGATAGAAATATGCAATGCTTACATATGTGGATGCTTCTTCATTTGATGGACATTTTGTAATGTGCACTACACATTTGATTACTAAACAGTCGGTAAATTTCATTTTATGTGAGCTAAAATCAATTAATTGCACTATATACTAATACATTTTTCAAATCCCAAATACATATAATTAATCCAAGTCTTGTGTATTTATAGGACATAGCACGCGAGTTTAGCAAGTTCGTCGACTAGACAAAGCCTTGTGTATTTAGAATAGCCTTGACTCTAGTTTTGTCATCGTCCGTGTTTTTGTAATTTCTCTATTCTATTTATCTTCTCATTCATAAAGTACGCGAGTTCACATGTGCAAAATTGCATGTAATTGCATACTCATACGTAAATCTATCGTATCGTTCCATGCAAATTTAAGACCTTGATTTTCATTTCCACATCTGATTGATACTTTTTTTTTTTTTCATAAAATACATAAATTTCACATGTATGTGATCACATGCTCAACTATAAACCTATCATATCATTCCATGCAAAGTTAATACATGATATGTTGATCAAATTAATTCGTGAAATCGGATGCGGCATAATTAGAAAGCACCGGAAACAATTAAGTAACTCAATATCCGAGAAAAGAAAGTATTCTACTGAAGAAAACATTATGGCGACTATTTGATGCGACATTCTTAATGACAGTTACGCAAAATAACCTCGTGATGCACTTAATGTCTCCACCAGCAGTAAACTTTCCAATGTTGTCGTCAAGTAATTTCTTACATTACATTAGCTTGTTATCAACATTGACATTGAGAAACAGGAATCGACTAGACTCAAATCCATGGGTTTTTTCATAACATGCCATCAACATTATCGGTTTCATTTTGGTTTTTCGTTTTCTTCTGTTAGCTCCATTATAGCAATCAGGCTGGTCAAATACTGAGAGAATTAATAACATTGAGACTTCAGAAGATTTTTGATTGGTCTACTTTGGTCCACGAGAGTGCGGACTTCAAGTGAAAAAAAAAATATTTCTTTTTGATAAAATCTACGGAGGGGAGATACTGACGCCGACACGTAAGCATTGTTTCATGCGACTTCAGGACTTGGAGTGGACTTTTCCAAAACAAATCCAACATTTCTCTTTCCTTTTTGCTTTTTCAATTTTTTTCGAAGTGAATTCAATTTTTTTTTTTTTAGGACCATGTCTTTCTCTTTTCGTCTTGGGATTTTTTTTTTTATAAAATTAATAATGCAATGCTACTGAGAGAGTTAAAAAATGGGAAGCCGCGTTCTCTTGTGTTCTCATAATAAAAATTAGAGAAGCGGGCAAATTCATCATTTATGTATGTAAAATATATTTGTTGAGTAATTTATATTCTATTGATTCCTCTTCTTTTTTCCGCAATATAATATAATGTGATGATATTTCTTCTAGTAGGCATAAAAAAAAAAAAGAAGAAATTATATGTATTCTTTTCTTTGTAGGAATAAAAAAAGTAATTTTTTGTGAACCAAATCTAATGAAAATGCTCATGATGAAATGAACGAAATGTGGAGCTATACTTCGGGACACAAAGCCAAGCTTCAATAGTAAAAATAGGGTAATTTGAAAGGCACACAAAATACCCTCATTTTCTAATTTACAGATGGAAACATATGGGCTTGCTTATCGAATTTTTTGAAAACTATTCTTAGAGGTAATGACGTCTCCAACATTTCTTCTAACTATTTGATGTCTAGCTTATAGATATATCAAAATGTAGGCGATATTAATTTCTATTCTACTTTTTTTCCATTGAGAACAACGCTATTCGATCAATTAAATGGTGGAAATTAGATTAGAAAGTTGACTTTAAATATAATGTAGATGTATAGATATGCCGATAAATAGTTAGATATCCACTCTTACCTAGCTAGTATCCGTTTATCTTAAAGCAACGATCTTCTTTTGAAAATTCAACTTGACCTCTCTGATTTTCTTCTTCGAAGATAGAAATATGCAATGCTTACATATGCGGATGTTTCTTCATTTGATGGATATTTTCTACGTGCACTACACATTTGAATACTAAACAGTCGATAAATTTCCTCTTATGTGAGCTAAAATCAATTAATTACTCTATATACTAATACATTTTTCAAATCCCAAATACATATAGTTCATCTAAGCCTTGTGTATTTATAGGAAATAGCACGCGAGTTTAGCAAGTTCATCGACTAGACAAAGCCTTGTGTATTTAGAATAGCGTTAGCTCTAGTTTTGTCATCGTCCGTGTTTTTGTAATTTCTCTATCCTATTTATCTTCTCATTCATAAAGTACGCGAGTTCACACGTGCAAAATTGCATGTAATTGCATACTCATACGTAAATTTATCGTATCGTTCAATGCAAATTTAAGACCTTGATTTTCATTTCCACATCTGATTGATACTTTCTTTCATAAAATACGTAAATTTCACAAGTATGTGATCACATGCCCAACTATAAACCTATCATATCATTCCATGCAAAGTTAATACATGATCTGGCGATCAAATTAATTCGTGGAATAGGATGCATAATTAGAAAGCACCTGAAACAATTAAGTAACTCAGTATGCGAGAAAAGAAAGTATTCTACTGAAGAAAACATTATGGCGGCTATTTGATGCGACCTTCTTAACGACAGTTACGCAAAATAACCCCGTGATGCACTTAAAGTCTCCACCAGTAGTAAACTTTCCAATGTTGTCGTCAAGTAATTTCTTACATTACATTAGCTTGTTATCAATATTGACATTGAGAAATAGGAATCGACTGGACTCGGATCCATGGATTTTTTCATAGCATGCCATCAACATTATCGGTTTCATTTTGGTTTTCCGTTTTCTTCTGTTAGCTCCATCATAGCAAGCAGGGTGGTCAAATACTGAGAGAGTCAATAACATTGAGATTTCAGGTGATTTTTGATTGGTCTACTTTGGTTCATGAGAGTGTGGACTTCAAGTAAAAAAAAAAAAATTCATTTTGATAAAATCTACGGAGGGGAGATGCTGACGCCGACACGTAAGCATTGTTTCATGGGACTTCAGGTCTTGGAATGGACTTTTGCAAACCTAATCCAACATTTCTCTTTCCTTTTTGCTTTTTAAATTTTTTTTTCGAAGTGAATTCAAATTTTTTTTTAGGACCATGTCTTTCTCTTTTCGTCGTGGGGTTTTTATTTTTTTTATAAAATTAATAATGCAACGCTACTGAGAGAGCTAAAAAATGGGAAGCTACGTTCTCTTGTGTTTTCGTAATAAAAATTAGAGATGCGGGCAAATTCATCATTCATGTATGTAAAATATATTTGTTGAGTAATTTATATTTTATTGATTCATCTTCTTTTTTTCCACAATCTAATGTAATGTGATGATATTTCTTCTAGTAGGCATAAAAAAAAAAAGAAAAAAAAAAGAGGTTATATGTATTGTTTTCTTTGTAGGAATAAAAAAATTAATTTTTTGTGAACCAAATCTAATGAAAATGCTCATGATGAAATGAACGAAAGGTGGAGCTATACTTCAGGACACAAAGCCAAGCTTCAATAGTAAAAATAGGGTAATTTTAAAGGCACACAAAATACCCTCATTTTCCAATTTACAGATGGAAACATTTCGGTTTGCTTATCGAATTTTTTGAAAACTATTCTTAGAGGTAATGACGTCTCCAACATTTCTTTTAACTATTTGATGTCTAACTTATAGATATATCAAAATGTAGGCGATATTAATTTCTATTCTACTTCTTTTCCATTGAGAACAACGCTATTCGATCATTTAAATGGTGGAAATTAGATTAGAAAGTCGACTTTAAATATAATGTAGATGTATAGATATGCCGATAGATAATTAGATATCCACTCTTACCTAACTAGTATCCATGTATCTTAAAGAAACGATTTTCTTTTGAAAATTCAACTTGACCTCTCTGATTTTCTTCTTCGAAGATATAAATATGCAATGTTTACATATGCGGATGCTTCTTCATTTGAGAGACATTTTGTAACGTGCACAACACATTTGATTACTAAACAGTCGATAAATTTCCTCTTATGTGATCTAAAATCAATTAATTGCACTATATACTAATACATTTTTCAAATCCCAAATATATATAGTTCATCTAAGCCTTGTGTATTTATAGGACATAGCACGCGAGTTTAGCAAGTTCATCGACTAGACAAAGCCTTGTGTATTTAGAATAGCCTTAGCTCTAGTTTTGTCATCGTCCGTGTTTTTGTAATTTCTCTATCCTATTTATCTTCTCATTCATAAAGTATGCGAGCTCACATATGCAAAATTGCATATAATTGCATACTCATACATAATTTTATCGTATCGTTCCATGCAAATTTAAGACCTTGATTTTCATTTCCCCATCTGATTGATACTTTCTTTCATAAAGTACGTAAATTTCACAGGTATGTGATTACATGCCCAACTATAAACCTATCATATCATTCCATGCAAAATTAATATATGATCTGGCAATCAAATTAATTCGTGGAACCGGATGCGGCATAATTAGAAAGCACCGGTAACAATTAAGTAACTCAGTATGCGAGAAAAGAAAATATTCTACTGAAGAAAACATTATGGCGGCTATTTGATGCGACGTTCTTAACGACAGTTATGCAAAATAACCTCGTTATGCACTTAATGTCTCCACCAGCAGTAAACTTTCCAATGTTGTTGTTAAGTAATTTATTACATTACATTAGATTGTTATCAACATTGACATTGAGAAACAGGAATCGACTGGACTCAGATCATGGGTTTTTTCATAGCATGCCATCAACATTATCGGTTTCATTTTGGTTTTCCGTTTTCTTCAGTTAGCTCCATCATAGCAAGCATGGTGGTCAAATACTGAGAGAATCAATAACATTGAGACTTCAGGTGATTTTTGATTGGTCTACTTTGGTCCATGAGAGTGCGGACTTTAAGTGAAAAAAAAAATATTTCATTTTGATAAAATTTACGGAGGGGAGATGCTGACGCCGACACGTAAACATTGTTTCATGCGACTTCAGGACTTGGAGTGGACTTTTCCAAACCTAATCCAACATTTCTCTTTCCTTTTTGCTTTTTCAATTTTTTTTTCGAAGTGAATTTAATTTTATCTTTTTTAGGACCATGTCTTTCTCGTTTCGTCTTGGGATTTTTTTTTTTTTTTATAAAATTAATAATGCAACGCTACTGAGAGAGCTAAAAAATGGGAAGCCGCGTTTTCTTGTGTTTTCGTAATAAAAATTAGAGAGGCGGGTAAATTCATCATTCATGTATGTAAAATATATTTGTTGAGTAATTTATATTCTATTGATTCCTCTTCTTTTTTCTATAATCTAATATAATATGATGATATTTCTTTAGTAGGCATAAAAAAAAAAAGGTTATATGTATTGTTTTCTTTGTAGGAATAAAAAAATTAACTTTTTGTGAACCAAATCTAATGAAAATTCTCATGATAAAATGAACGAAAGGTGGAGCTATACTTCGGGACACAAAGGCAAGCTTCAATAGTAAAAATAGGGTAATTTGAAAGGCACATAAAATATCCTCATTTTCCAATTTACAAATGGAAACATTTTGGCTTGCTTATCAAATTTTTTGAAAACTATTCTTAGAGGTAATGACGTCTCCAACATTTCTTTTAACTATTTGATGTCTAGCTTATAGATATATCAAAATGTAGGCGATATTAATTTCTATTTTACTTCTTTTCCATTGAGAACAACGCTATTCGATCAATTAAATGGTGGAAATTAGATTAGAAAGTTGACTTTAAATATAATGTAGATGTATAGATATGCCGATAGATAGTTAGATATTCACTCTTACCTAACTAATATCCGTTTATCTTAAAGTAACGATCTTCTTTTGAAAATTCAACTTGACCTTTATGATTTTCTTCTTCAAAGATAGAAATATGCAATGCTTACATATGCGGATGCTTCTTCATTTGATGGACATTTTGTAATGTGCACTACACATTTGATTACTAAACAGTCGGTAAATTTCCTCTTATGTGAGCTAAAATCAATTAATTGCACTATATACTAATACATTTTTCAAATCCCAAATACATATAGTTCATCTAAGCCTTGTGTATTTATAGGACATAGCACGCGAGTTTAGCAAGTTCGTCGACTAAACAAAGCCTTGTGTATTTAGAATAGCCTTAGCTCTAGTTTTGTCATCATCCATGTTTTTGTAATTTATCTATCCTATTTATCTTCTCATTCATAAAGTACGCGAGTTCACATGTGCAAAATTGCATGTAATTGCATACTCATACGTAAATTTATCGTATCGTTCCATGCAAATTTAAGACCTTGATTTTCATTTCCCCATCTGATTGATACTTTCTTTCATAAAGTACGTAAATTTCATAGGTATGTGATTACATGCTCAACTATAAACCTATCATATCATTCCATGCAAAGTTAATACATGATCTGGCGATCAAATTAATTCATGGAACCAGATGCGGCATAATTAGAAAGCACCTGTAACAATTAAGTAACTCAGTATGCGAGAAAAGAAAGTATTCTACTGAAAAAAAAACATTATGGCGGCTATTTGATGCAATGTTCTTAACGACAGTTACGCAAAATAACCTCACGATGCACTTAATGTCTCCACCAGCAGTAAACTTTCCAATGTTGTCGTCAAGTAATTTCTTACATTACATTAGCTTGTTATCAACATTAACATTGAGAAATAGGAACCAACTTGACTCAGATCCATGGGTTTTTTCATAGCATGCCATCAACATTATCGGTTTCATTTTGGTTTTCCGTTTTCTTCAGTTAGCTCCATCATAGCAAGCAGGCTAGTCAAATACTGAGATAATCAATAACATTGAGAAAAATAATCGATTTGCAAGATCTGCCAGTTGAATTACATCTAAGTCCTGTCGGCAATGCATAGCTATACAAATTGCAAAGGCACTCACGTTATGTTGCCTCTGCCCTTCTGTTACCTTACTGAACAGCATGCACGCGTACTTGTTCTTCATGTTGTAGTTTTGTTTATATGCAGAAATGACAATGCTTTCCCATTTCGGCTTCTGTGTTCTGTTGGGTCTGTCTGTGGTTTTGTTCTCGTGCTTTTTCGATTAAGAAGTTTCTTGTTGCAGCAAACAAAGAAAGGAAAGAAAAGTGTGGTGCTGAACAAGTAGATCATTTCACGCAGCTTCATTTGATTTGCTTGATCAAGACAATCGAGCACTGATTGATGGGCCACGAAGATGTTACCATCCAATAACCTCGAGGAACACAAGGTACTTTACTAAGTTGCCAATAATTGAGGACAAGATGAAGAAGCTGATATACTTCTGAGATTGCATACCTTCATCCAGCATTAGAGCTTCATGTCGGTCCTATGCAAGTATAACTGGATTTCATAGAGATCAGATCTTGCTTTACCTGTAGAAGACCAAACGTTATGATGGGGGAGAGCTGTCGAGAAGGCCGCCGGTCTCAATGTAAACCCGAGAAAATTGTCCCAACGTCTTCTAGACAGTCACTTTTCACTATTTTGTCTTTGCTTCAATTACTATGTAAGACAGCATAAGTAGTTATGGCTATGAATGCGCATCGTGATTCCCTGGTGGTCCAATGAAATCTTCAGAGACTTGCCAAGATGGAGAAGACTCAGGCCAAGCTGCGGATGGCAAGATTCCCACGAGAATCATTTTGATGTGAGCCTGTGATCATGTTACTTAATTGCTTATTTCTTACTATTCTTTCTATAACTTTTCTTGTGAAAATATGCGATCGAGTAATAATGAAAACAGAACAAGTACATAAATCAGATACCGGAATTACATTGTTCTGTCACAGTGACCTGCTTTGGGGAAATAACGACATAAGACTACACTGCAAATTGCACGCTGCAAAAGATATTGCAATAACACACAAGTCGCTTAAACACTCTCGGTGGTTCTCAGTCCCCAATTACATGCAACAGCTTGTTTAATTCTCACAGTTTCTCCTTAAACAATATCTCAATTTCACAAAGGAAGTTCACAAAGTTTACCACAGATCTTTGCTATCCGACACCTCTTAATCAGGATGTGATTAATGAAAGGTTTCTCCAACGATTTGCAGGAGAAATCCATCAATGGATGAGATCCTAAGGCTGCACAATTGCAGCGTCACTTGCAGACTTGCAATAGACAAGCAGGCTAGGCACAAAAGACAAACCCTACCGTCGAGTCAGCTTGGCCGAATCAAATTCTGATATGACTTTCCAGTTTAGACCAAAGACTCTAAAATTTCAGAATGGTGCGTAATCTTCCTCTTTTGCTTTGGAGATCGTGCTTATGAAACTTTCATAATCAGGCTCCCACAAAACTCAATTCAAGATGTGTTTCATTTATCTGCTCAAATCATCGCCACATTGGCTCGAGCTTTGAGCTAAGTTAGAATTTCTTACTAAGAATCTCAACTTGGCTGCTACTCTCCACAGTCCATTTCATGCCAACCATAGGAAGGAAATGAATATCATTGGCTTAAATTGGAGTTCAAGACCAAACTGAACCCAGATAGAACCTTGGATCATCTTAAAGCACATCTCGTTGCTGAAGTTTCATCTGGTACTCGGGACACAATTTTCTGAAAGATTTTCTCAGGTTGTGCAACCTAGTAGCATTCGAACTATTCTCTCTGTAGCCAAGGTCCAGAAGTGGAGCATACGCCAACTTGATTTGGAGAGTGCTTCTTTTTACATGGATAGATTCACGAACCAGCTTTTATGGAGCAACCGCCCGGCTTTCTACATGGTAACTTTCCTGATCATGTCTGCCACTTGAAGCACGCTCTTTATGGTTTGCAGCAAGCACCGTGTGCTTGGTTTGATAGGTTCAGTAATTTCCTATTGAGCATTAGTTTCTTCTGTAGCTTCACTGATTCTTCGTTTTATTTGCCACTCTAATAGAGAGACTCTTCTCCTTTGTTTTTAAGTGGACGACGTGATTCTAACCGGAGACAAACCTTGAGTTGCTTGTTCAATGGATCGGTGAAGAGTTGGCCACTGAGGATCTTGGGTCACTTAAATATTTCTTGGGCATTAAAGTTCACATTTCACGGGATGGTTTATTCTTGTGCGAATCTAAATATGCCTTTGATATTCTGTCTCGTTCTCAAATGACAGGTTGCAGACTGATTTCTACTCCACTGGCAACAAAGGTGAGGCCACCATCTTCTCAGATAATGATCTCTGCCCAGACCCAACACCCTACTGAAGCATTGTTGGCGCTCTTCAATACATGACTTTGACTAGCCCGGATCTCTCCGATTCGGTAAAGTATGTGTGCCAATTCATGCATTTGTCGACCGTTAGTGTTTATCGTGCTGTCAAGCATATACTTCGCTATTTAAGTGGCACTGTCTGTAAAGGCATGTGAGTTTTGCGTCAAAGCTCACTTAACTTGTATGCTTGCTGGGATGCCGATTGCTCATCAAGATTTAAGCTGCAAATTGGGCCTCCGCAAGCTTTAAAGTTCCACTTTGAGGGGGAGTAATAAGATGGTAATTATGGCTATGAATGTGCATCATGTTCCCCTGGTGGTCGAATAAAATCTTCACAGATTTGACAATATGGAGAAGACTCCGGTTGGGCTATATTAAAAAAAGCTTGATTGATCATATTCCTCCATTTCTCGTACTGAAGAAATTAATTAACTGTTTATTTCTTACCAACTTTTTATAAGTGCAACTTCCTCTCTATATTAGTGAAACTTTACTCTCTTTCTTCTCAGCTTGACAGAAAGACTAAAAAAGATTTTGGTTCTTACTCTCCCTATCACTTATGATATGTTGCACTTTTAATTAGGTTTGGAAAAACCAAAGATGCCGAAAACACACAATGGACGACCGTGTTCAGTGACCACGAGACCTTCCAAAGCAATTACCTTGAATTTCCTAGTAAATTTACAGCCTGGGAATGACTGCCGGTGAACCTCAACATAATGATGAGAGTTCCTTGATCCAGGGTACCTATTTTTTATAGGAGTACCATGTCACATGCTGCAATACGTGCAGAGAAAACTCCGAAAGCGTGCATGGGGTCGTTCCCATGTGCTCAAATCGTACTGTGTTTGTCATGAAGACTGGTGATTGGAACCCGGAAAGATCCATATCTCTAACTACTGCCAAAAATTTGTTTACTTTGCATCATTGAAAAAGAGTACTAGATAAAGGAGCTTGACCTAAAATTAGGAAGTATATGATTGAACCACGTTAGATTGGAGCCCACTCAAGTGGTCACAGCTTCAAAAAGTATCTCACTGAGAAGGAAACCCGTCACTACATATACCTTCTTTGGATCCATCTGTAACATAAACAGGACACTCCAGCCTCACCACCAGGGGATCTCACGTGTTGCCCACATCTCCAATTGTGAATTCATGCTTATCGACAAAATCTCTAATTTCTGATACTATCCAGCTATCGGTTCGATTCAGTTGCTTCACTAATTTACATAATGAAGCCGAAGGAGCACTCTCTTGACCATCAAAGGATCCATACGTTAACAAATTATAAACTAGTCATGAGTTTCTTCATTTTAGTGAGTTCGGACTGTTGTTAACACGTGAGGATGTCTCGGCATCTTTTCTGTCAAGCAGCAATGGCCTTAACTAATCCAAGTGGTCCGGTCGATATCACATTAATTGGAGTCAGGTACGAGCTCATTCTCTCACTCTTAGCGGACCAAATCGACAGATGCTACATGTACTACGACATTCTATCAGAGAGAGACGGTTCAATGCATTAGATAGAAAAGGGGCAAGCCAGATTTGCACAAGTCATAAAAATGTATGGTGAAAAATAGAAAGTTTTAACAGCTAGTCAAAGAGTTTCCTAGAAGGTTCTCATCAGATTGTAAAATTAGGTCTCAGACTGAATTGCGAACCTAAATGCTTCGAGAAATGCTGTCCCCACTCCTAGTATCCTAGGCATTTCTTTCATTTCATTTTCAGCGCGGTCCTTTTTAGTATAAAATCTACTCGTATCCTAATTGTCTTTCGTCTTTCATGAGATGAACCACTGCAAACTTCAATTCCGACTGTTCTGCGATTATTCTCTTTCTCTTTGCTTTCTTGTAGATGGGAGAGTCCAAAGTGGACCGAAATGACATGTCTGATTCAAGAACCCCAGATCATGCTGAAGAAAGTAGCTGGACTATGTATCTTGGGGATTTTTCGATTGACAACAAGAAGAAGAGTTTGGTAATTTCTTCGGACAACAACAGCTCCTCTCTGGTCTCCGATGCTGCTTCCTCTCTGGTCTCCGATGCTACTTCATCGATCACCAGAGTTTTCGGCAATGGCACTCAGATGGTCTCTTGCAAAAGTATTAGTTTCAAGAAGGAGTCCCAGGATTCAATCATTCAGGGCGCTTTAGAGGATACAGCTAGTTCTCTAAACTACACCAAGGTGAGGTTTGTATGTATAAATGTTCTGCTCAAGGAAGTGCATATGCGTGAGGTCATTTGAATGGATTAAAACTAACGTACAGCATTGCGTTTAGTCCAATTTCTCGGATGAAAAATGATTTTCCAGATCATGCCTAGGTATGCAATAAACATCCAATACATATCCCCACCGAGGTAGGTAGTACAAATATGTGAAGGTTCATGACTTTTCATTCTGCAGAATCCTCCATGCATATCTACCATACTGTCAGAACATAATTTAGGCCTAAAATGCACAGAACTTTTCGGGCTCGCTCTTACAGGCTAAAGAAGGCACGTTAGATGGGATACACTCGAGAAAGGATCTCGTTCTTATTGCAAGAGATGACGATCGGCGGGCAATGAAGGGATCCGGTCCTCACTCGGTGCCGCTATCAACCTATGTTGGTGAAGCTTAACTACTCTAGGATCAGAAGTTAATGATGAGGATGAGAAAGTCCATGAAAATCTTTGAAAAGGATTCTCGGTTTCATCGCTCTCATGTAGTCTTGTCTATGTATGAGCCGGCATGATATGTCCCGGCATAGAAGTCGCGTCATTTTCTTCTTCTTACGTTGTTTTCGCCACGCTTTTCATTGGAAGAGCAGAGCGAAAACGTGTGGACCTTGAGGAGGATACATCTGCATTCGTGCACTGCAGATGCTTTTCTAATGTACGAGGAATATAAAGTTGCTTTGTATGCGTGCGGCAATCGTTTCTCCAACGACACCACTATTCCGATAAAAAGAAATCAGGTCCTTTTTTTTTTTTTTTTTTTTTTTTTTGCATGTTAGTAGATTTCTTTGGTAAATGTCCAAAAACCTAGTAAAGAAAATTACCGAGTACCTGATTTTCTGTAACTTGCCCATAACTTACTTACACTTTTATGAAATTGTTAACACATTTCAATTATTTAGAGACTATCAACATTTACCTTCTTTTAATTTTTTTTTTTATCTTTCTTATTAACTCTATGGATATATAGACTCGTGAATAATTTATTTATTTTTATTTGAGTGATACCAATTTATTTTTATTCACTAATTTTGAATTTAACTTATTCGATTTACTCAATAATGCTTATTTGCTTTTTCTAATTTATGAACTTAAGGTCTTGTTTCCCAACTTTTATTTATCTCTCTAACAAACTTCTTCAATCCATCAACCCTCATATGGATTTGTCAACTTTAACTTGTGTGATTTATCAGCTTTTCTCCCGTTAAATTACCGATTAGTTTTTGTTTGTGAAGTCTATGAATTTGCTTACCAACACTAATTTGGTTTTTGAAAAATAAATGCAAATTATCTAATGAGTTGCCAACGTTTCTGTTGAATAATCCAGAACTACTTGATAATTTAATGGGAGAAATATTGATAAATTACTTAAATGAAAGTTAGTAATATCATATAAGTGCCGGTAAGTAACTAAATAAAAGTTGGTAAGTCAAAATTTGTAGCTAATGCAATAAGAGAAAAGTTGGTAAATCACTCTTAAGGTAGTGATATCACTAAAGACTTGGCCTTATTCCCTAAAAAACCTCAACTTTAGGCATAATCGCAATTTTGCTCAAACTTTTTTTTGTCTAAAAAAAATCAGCTTTCACTCTAATCCCAAATATGTCCCATGTCCAAAAAAATCATAATTGATTTCTTCAAAATTATCAACTTTGGGAAGTTGTTGTTCCATACGAAGGTGAGAGTATTGGTGAAAACGTGAGTTATAATAATGAACCTCTAACTGGCCTTGATATTGATAATATTGAATAAATTGGTGGCAATTTTTGAATGCGAGGGCAAATTTTCGAATATAGTGAGAGTTTGTGATTTTCTTTTAGACAAAAGAAATTTGGTGCATAATTGGGACTACATTTAAAATTGGGAGTTTTTTTAGGGAAGAAGCCTAAAATACTTGATAGATTTAAGGAGTTTTCTAGAAACATGCAAATAAAAGTTTGTAAAAGATAAGAAAATTGACATATAAAAAATTCAAATAAATATCACTAAATAACTCAAATGAGAGTTGGTAACCCAATTTTAGGTAGTAAATCAGTGGAGAAAAGTGGGCAAGTGACGATAATTTAGGTAGGTAATCTCCAAAAAGAGTTAGTAGATCTAACAAGGACAAATAAAAAGGACAGCAGTATTTCCACCCCTCTATGACTCTATTCACCAAATTTCTACCAAAAAGACAATATCACCATCTATCATTTAATTGCAATTTAAATTGGTGATCCCAAATTTATTTACTTTCCTTATTTTTAGTTTTTCAATATCTATGTAGGATCTACTTACCATGTATATTAAAGGCACTATGATTTTTTTAATTATTGTTAGATATTACTTCCATAAAAACTTGTTTTGTCGAAAAGAGAAATTTCCTAGAAATCTAGTTCTTTTTCATGTTGTTGATTTTTTTTATGGATAAATTGTTAAGTAGATGAAATCTAATTAAATCAAAACACTGCACAGAGTAAGAGATTAATTTTTTTTTTTGAAATGTTTGTGAAATATCATAATTTAGGATTGACAAAAATTATAATCATATATGAATAGTTCACAAAAAATGTCAAGATACCTCATTATGCATAATGTTTTTAGTGTTTTTTTATATATTCATCTAACGTCTTACATGATTTGTATAAAAATATGTCGCTAGCATAATAAGAAAAAATGATAAATCCTTTGATATTGTAAAGAAAGAGGTTTGATACATAAATAGTTTATCATAATTTTTTTTGAAATGTTTGTGAAATATCATAAATGATAAATCCTTTGATATCGCTAGACTAATGAAATTAATAAAAAGTTTACCAAGAAAGTAAGATTTTGAGATAAGAGGGACAACACAAATGGATTGTTATAAGATCAATGATGAACTAGAAACTTTTCAGTTTATACTATATTAAAGAATGCCTTTTTTTTTAATTATTAGTGAGATGAGAATATTTGACAATGCATGTTTTTTTTTTTTTTTTTTTTTGGTCACCAGGATCCGCCAGAAACTCCCTTACGGGGTCACACCACCCTCCGATGCCCGGTTGCACCGTCGGATGTCGTCGCAAGTCATTATTTAGACGTAAAACCTTGGGAGGCTGGATGTTGTCGCAAGTCATTATTTAGACGTAAAACCTTGGGAGGCTGATCAGTAATCCACCCCTAGGACCCCCACTTAAGTCATGGAATGCAACGAGAGGGTTCGAACCCTCGACCTTGGCGATGAGGGAGAGCACGCACACCATCTACGCTGCCTATGGGTGGGTCTGTTTTTTTAATACACTAAAAAACAAAATATTTAAAATGCTTAATTATGGAACTATTATGAATAGAAAAATAAAATAAAATAAAATAAAATAAAATAAAATAAAGGAAAAAGGAGTGGGGCCATCACTTTAAGCTGCAATTGAAAGATTAAGGACAATTTTATCTTTTTAGTGTAAATGGGGGTGGATCGTGGATGTAGTCATTTACGGAGTTGAAATAACGCCGCCCAATAAAAATTGGTAACTTTATAATAAAATTAGTAGACTAATAGTGAGTAATTTAATTTGACAAGATTCGACGAATCATTTTAATTTAGGCTAAATAATTAATTTCAGTGCATTGATAGGTTATGCAAAAAAAAAAAAAAAAAAAAAAAAAAAAAAAAGGCAAGTTAGTACAAAAATTTGCTAACTTTAAACTATAAATGGTAAGTTACCACTTACCAACAAGATACTTTGAAAAATGTCACCGCTACTTATTGTCAGAGTAGTTCTTTGGACACTTATTACCAGTACTTATTGAAATTTACTAACAAAAAAAATAAAAAAAAGTTCACACTTTTGGGCATAGAATAATAGAACTCTACCACTTTCGTAATATTTTCTTAAGAAAAATAGAAATTTCTAGGATTTTACTGGAGGACATATCACTCAATTGACGTAAATATTCTACTATGTCCAAACCATTAGAGGAACTATTAGTAAATTATTTTTTCCCTTTTGGACCCCAAAAAAAAAAAAGAAAAGAAAGAAAGAACAATGATGAGTGACTTTAGAACGTAGTTTTTTGGTGAATATCCGCAGGAAATTCTTCTGGCTGGACAAGAAAATGGGAAAAATCACGAAAAATAATAATTGTAAAAATCAACCAACCTAAAATTAAATGGTAACAGAAATGCGCATCCGGGGAATCGAACCCCGGTCAGTACCGTGGGAGGGTACTATGATACCACTACACTAGATGCGCTTGTTGTTACAACTTTCGAAATATTTTATTATTAAACTGTTAGGAGGTGTCAACTATCGCTGTTCTCTACTTTAAGCACCGAGTTTTTATTCTGAATTTAACGGGGAGAGCCACTTACAAAACGCTTTTGGCACCTCGTAATCTCCTTAAGAAAAAGAATTTAAGATTACAATAGGATGTTTAAGGTCCCTATCCAAAGAATAGTTTTTCACTTAGTACTATAACACCGCATAATGAAAATTATCCAAAAAAATTCCAAGCTTATTGTATGGTAATTAATTCAGTCATAAATTTTTTCATTGTGTCAATTTATTTATAAATCTTTTGATGCTTTTCCAATGTAGTCATAAAATTTCAATTATACCAATTTAATCTTAACATTTTGATAATTGAACAATTTAGTTATTCTGGCAAATTTTAATTGAAAATTGTTGAGGTGGACATTTTGTGCAATTTTTATTATTTTTTTCTATTTTGTCTTTTCTTTTCTTTTTCCCTTCGTTGGTTGATGGGTCTTGGAGGTGACCGGCTATGTAGCACGGACACTCTCCGGAAGCCTTCGTGTCGTGTCCGACACTCCGACACGTGTCCGACACGCTCCGACACGTCCCGACACGCTCCGACACGCGGTCAATGAGTGTCGAAAAATCCGACACGTGGTCAACTCTCTCCGACACGCGAGTCTAGAATTTCGACACGCGATTCCGACACGCACGGGGTCAATTTTAAAAATTTCTAATACTTGTGGGGTCAAAATATAAATATACACAAAAGAAGTAATAAAAGAAGTAATAAAAATGCTATACATATACACGCACGGGGTCAATTTTTTTTTTTTTTTCAGTTTTTTTTTTTTAGAATTTTTTTAGTTTTTAAAAAGTCTTTTACTATGAAAGAAGTAATAAAAAATGCTATATATGATAAATAAATAAATTTAAAAATATCATTTCAGCATTTTTCTTTAAACAATGTTTTTTTCCTCTAAGTTTTATGTATTGTTATAACAAATTAAAATAATGAATGATATTATTTAATATTTTTCGTGTAAATTAATTCTAGGCTATTTTTTTTTATTATTTATTTATGTATTTATATATAAAAATATATTTAATATATAACGTGTCGGAACGTGTCGAAATTCTCTATTTTTAAGAAATGACGTGTCGGCGTGTCGTGTCGTGTCGTGTCGCGTGTCGCGTGTCCGTGTCGGTGCTACATAGGTGACCGGTGATCGGCCATAAGCGAGGGCCGACCTTGGGTGTAGTTAAGCCTCGCTTGAAGCTAGTGAGGTCAACCCTCGCCAGTCACGCCAAATCTCGGCAAGGCCTGTGACTGGCAAAGGAAGAAAGAAAATAAAATATAAAACAAAAAATAAAATAAAACTTTAGAATTTGTCCAATTCACTGTCAGTCGTGCTACGTAGAACGATTGACATTAACATTAGTGATTTCTTGCTAAAATTGATTGAAATGATTAAGAGTGCATTTGATAACCATTTCGTTCCTAGTAACAAAATCTGCTTAGAGATGATTTTTTTTTTTTTTTTTTTTTTTGTTCCCTAGACGAGTTTCTGAGTATTTGAAAACATTTAATAACTATCAAAATTTTCTATCCCCAGGATAGAAATGCATTTAGTAAAATCTCAAATTCTATTGTGAATTAGATTTTCTTTTAAATTCTTAATACTTTTTATTATATTTTTCTCTTATTATTTTTCATTTCTCTTCTTCTTCTTCTCTAGCTAGTCACCACTGTGATGTCGGCGACCGATTGGTTGAGGTCGGACAACCTCATCGGAGCCTCCCCAGGGCAAGGCGAGCTCGCCCGACCATCGGCGAGGCTCAACCTCACCTATCCGGTGCAAGGTTAGCTTCGCCTAGGCAATGCAAGGTCGAGTCTCACAGCGGCTGGCAGTAAGGCTTTGTCAAGCTCAGCCGATCGCCGGCCATCGCTTAGGCCGACAACCGGCAATGAGGAAAAAGAAGATAAAAGAAGATAAAAGAAAAGGAAAGGAAAATAAGAAAATAAAAGAGAAAAAAAGTTGATTATGTTCCCAGAAATAAAGAAATAACTTTTTTTTTACTTCTTCATTTTGTTCCAAATCTATTCCCTAAAACAAAAATGTTGCCAAACGAATTTATATTCTTTTTTTTGTTTCGAAAAACAAAATAATAGAATCAGTCAATTACTATTTGGCCAATTAACAAATAGACCCTAAATTGTAAAAAATGTTTCGGACATTTGAAATGTTTAAAATTGAATTGCCCACCATGCAATAAGTTTAGAACTTTTTTGAACAATTTTCTCGATTTATATGGAATCTCGCTCCTTCTCTCCCATGTCTATATAAAACAAGAATGGGATTGTCATTGGTAGGGGTGAGCAGCGGTCTAGGGTCGACCCTGGACCGACCCTAGACCGGCCCAACCCTGCCGGTCCTGGTCCGGTTCCCAAGGGGACTGAGTTGGTCCTCGGTCCAAATTCCCTAGGACCAACCTTTGTGCGGGTCGGTCCTCGGTCCTAAGAGTTTTGGGTCGGTCCAACCCTGGACCAACCCTGTATATATATTATATTACATTATATTATTTATAATTCTTTTATATATTCAAACCTAAGTAAAATGTCTGTTATAAAACCTAAGAGTTATGGTGATATGTTCTATCAATAGAACTAATAGTAATTTCAATTTAAAACTTTTGTTGAGTATTAATTATGTGTCGTTTGTTTTGTTTTCGGGTGTTTAGAAGTTCAAGTGAATTAACAAGATGTGAAGTTATATATTCATGGTTTATATTAAGTATTTTAAACTTTTTATGGTTTAATTGTATTTTACTAATAAATTTCAGCTGCACTTTACTTTTCAATTTGTGTCAAATGGTAGAAGTTTTTGAAGAGTAGAGTAGTAGACTCGTTAGCTGATTCTTACGGTGATTTGCTAGTCAAATGGTGTGAAGCTCATTTTTTGGTTGAGTGGACTCTACATGATCAAATACAAGAAAACGCTTTTGCATATTGTGTTATGAATATTAAAGATAGATGATTACAAGAACTTTCCATCTTGTCCCATATCTCGATGAGCGGTTAGCAGGTACGAAATTTCTATTATTGTGTCATCTTAAATTTGCCGAATATGTATTGGTATTTATAGTTTAGTTGCACAATGCTGCATTGTCGATGGATGTGTAATTTGAATTTGTAGGTTTGCTTTTTTAGGGAGTATAAAAACAAGACAAAAAAAAATTATCGATCGATCCAGGTTGACCTTGGAATCGGACCGAACCCATTGGGTCGGTCCAGTCCTTGATCTTAGGCTCAATAGGGTCGGTCCTCGGTCCTAAAAATTGAGGACCGACACTGTACGGGTTGGTTCTAGGTTAGGGGGTGGCCCGGACCAACCCGGACCATGCTCACCCCTAGTCATTGGGCATTGCCTTGGCAATTCCATGTCCATGCCCCTTGCGGAGTCATCCAAGCCTCATTGACGCCTTTGTCCGCCGTTGTAATTTGAAGGACAAAAACCGATATATAGGTGTTCAATTCACGACCGTCGGCGAGCTCGTTGCTAGTTAGTGATGGTGCTCATTCTGCGGAGAGACCATTGAAGGATGATCATGCTTTCCCTTAATTCCTAAAGAGCCCTTCTCAATATCTTACCTTTCCCATATTATATAATAAATATCTTAAAGTTTCGTTTATTTTACGAAAAATAAATGATTTTAAAAATATTTTCTTAAAAATAATAACTTATATTACTTACAAAAATACATGGACGAATTTTTTTTTTTATTGTCAATGAAAATATTTATACATAATTTTTGTGGGTGTTTTCATTACTTAATTATTTAAAGTAATATAATTGACCATTTATTTTTTGCAAAATAAAGAGAGCCTTGTGCAAAATATTTTCCTAAAAATTGTTGTTCATATGCTTGGAATAAGTAGCCAACAAAATATGTTTCAATATCAATAAATAATCATGTCTAATTATTTTCGTGAACTACGAAAATATTTTTGGTTTATTTATTTTTGTAATTAATATAAGTTATCATTTTTTGGATTTTTTTTTAAATCATTCATTTTCTATGAGGGTGCGTTTGTTTGGTAGAAAATTTCATGATAAAAGAAAATATTTTATGGAATATCATTTTCCGGAAAATGGAAATTTTTCTTTTGGTTGATGATACAAGAATTTTTCTAGCGTATGGATCTCATTTGAAATATAATTTCAATCTCATGACATTATCTTGAGCACAAAAATTTTCAAATTTTAAAATAATTTTTTTCTTTTTCCTTCTTCTTATGCTAGTCATTGGGCCTACAGGTTAGAAGCGAGGCTCGACCTTTCTGGTCTTAGTCAAGGTTGAGCCTTGCCATGATTTGGCAAGCAAAGCTTAAACTCGTCGGTCTTGGGAGAGCTCGATCTTATTGAGATCTTGCAAGGATGAGCCTCACTGGGCCACCTATGACCGGCCAAGGAAGAAGGAAAAAGAAACAAATAAAAAAATAAAAAATTCGAGAGAAACAATTCCAAAGAGTGTTCTCAACTTTTTAGATTTAGAAATTCACTCTCTTAATCTTATGAACAAATATCTTCAATGACCAAAGAGTGATTTCAGTTGATTAGTCATTTTTGGCGAACCAAACGAGCGAAAGTCTGAACAACTAATTTTCCTATAAAAAAAAACACTTTTGCTATAAAAAAAAAAACTAATTTTCTTTATAAAGTACGGTGAAAATCTCAAATAGAGACCAAAAATGCCCTCCTTTTCTTAAAAGATGACCCGAAGTGGAGTCTATCTTAGATAAGAATCCAAAGTGGTCATTTAATCTCAAAGAAGGATTTGACTCGCCGGCCAGTGAACAGATGCATATTCCGATGGCTTGATCAGGGGTATTTTTGTCCAATTTTTTTTTTTTTTTTTCATTTTTGGTTGTAGTATTCTTTTTTTTTAGGTCAACGTTTGTCTCGTTCATCATCTTCTTCATCCCATGTTCATATTCTTCTTGCCCAAATCAAGAACACTGGAGGGTCGGCTTGGTAAGGGTCGATAAGGCCACCCTCGCTAGTCGCAGGCGAGGGCTTGTAGGCTGACCCCTCGCCAACTGGCAAGGGTGGCCTTGGCCGCGATTGGTGAGGGCCGTCGAGCCCTTGCTCGCCGTAGGCGAGGGCTTGCAAGCCCTCATCGGCCCTTATCAGTGGCCAACAAGGTGGGCAAGCCCTCGTTGACCTGAGAGAGGCCACCCTCACCAGATCTGGCCACGGTCCACCTTCTTCGTCCCTTCCTCCCACCATCGCTCCCAAATCAACGACTTCTCCGGCTACCCTTTTTCCTCGAGCACCTCCTCGTAAAGCCTCGATTTGGACGGCCCTCACTAGTCGCGACCGAGGCCACCCTCGTCGGTCGGCTTGCAGGCTCTCGCCAGTGGCCTGCGGGGCTTGACGACCCTCGCTCGCTGCTAGCGATGGGCATCAAGCCCTCGCCGGCCCTTTTCCAAGTCTGGTGTTCTTGATCTGGACAAGAAGAAAATGAATAAGGGACGAAGAAGATGATGAATAGGACAACCATTGACCCAAAAAAAAAAAAAAAAAAGAACAAGACAACCAAAAATGAAAAACAAGACGAAAAACCAAAAATGAAAAATATTTACCGACCGACGAGTCAAGTCATTCTTTTTTTTTTAAGAAAATGATGGCATTCTAGGTCCCTATTTGTAGGGGTGTGCAACCAGGACCAGTCAACCCGGTTCCGAATATGCATCAAAGATGCATTTATTTACCGAACCGGTCCGGAACGAGTCAAGTCATTCTTGGAGAACCGGTTAAGACCCCTAAAAAACAAAACGCCAAAAATGGTCTATCTTTACCCTCTCTTTGCTACCTCGCTTCTCCGCCCGAGCCTTGTTGCCGACGTCTCGCCGGTTCGCTCACCACCTAGAAGCCGGGCGCCATTCCGTCCCCGCCCCCGTCCGAGTCGCGTGATTCACCCACGAGATTTTAAGCCGCTCAAATGCCGGCAGCCGCCCGAGGAGACTCAACGCTCCCGCTTCGCCCGCAAAGAACTCGCCACCGCGCTGCAGCATCGCCCGCCTCTCCGTCCCGACACCCGGCGGAGACTCCTCCACCGACACCGCACCCGCAGCCACACCTCTGCTCACCCGTGCCTCCCTCTACTCGAGCACTGATCCCGGTTCCATCCGACGCCACCTCTGCCGTTCTCGTCGCACCCCTCGCGCTCGCACCACCGCCTCCCTGCTGTTAGGTCCTCCTCTGCTCGACGCCCGACGGATCTGCTCTGACGCCCAACGGATCTACTCCGAGCCTACCCCGAGCGACGCCCGCCGCCGACAGCCCCGCCCCGCTAGTTCACGGTATGCCCTAAATACTGCACAAGTAAAATTTACAAAGATCATGCCCGAATCGAAAGTCTTCACTATGTATTGTTTAATTTTGATTGGACTGTTTCGCATTATGTACATTTACACAGTATGCATTATTGACATTTTAAGATGCAGATATTCATGTTCCGATCAAATGTGATTATTTTGAGAAATTTGTTGCTCTTACGGTAATGAAACCGGAGTTGAGGGGAAGCAAGGATTCCCATAAATGATTTTGATATACTCTTGGCATTGTGTTTCTCAACCGATTGGAGGACCATAGGGTATTCTCCTGTATTATTTTTGTGTGTATTAATAGCTTTTCGGTGATCGTGCTTATTTTTGGCAGCTCCGACGATGGATGATATCTTCTCTTTCTTCCAGTTCTTGCTTTAGAGCTCTCGAATTCTTAATTTTCCATGTTCTACCGATTGAGGATCTTAAATTCTTTATGTCATACTACGGCTATAGAAAAGCTATTTTGATATTTGTCGACCATTTGGATGAATAAAATAGCCTTTGCCCTAGTTTCCTTTGAAACTCGATTGCGGCTTGTGCTATTTTCTTCCGGTGCAAGGATTGCTTTCGTGAAGTGTTCTTTAATTCTTTGATTTGCATAGAATCCAAGCGGGTTATTTGTGAGGTGGTGTTTTCTTTAACTGCTGCAGTATTCTGTTTCTATAGGTTAAGAGTATTAGACCCCCGTTTGTCTAAGGTTAATATAAAGATACAACAATTTTTATGCAAAACAGGTTCCAATATAAACATGGTCCTAAAGTTATGTTGAGAGATTTGATTTACTATGAAAACTAATATGTTTTTGTAGAATCCTAATGTTATATAATTTTTTTTTTTTTTTCAGTTTTCAGTCAATGGATCAAGACAAAGACATATCAATAGAAGTAGAGGGACATAATGAAATGAGTCCACTCATGGAATTGCCATTCCATGGAGCTGATGAAGTGGAATCTACAACCATAGGCGCGACAAACAAGGTGAGGGTACCTAACTCTCATACGCCGGGTAAAAAGCGAGCTAATCAATCAGATTGTTGGGATCATTTTTCGAGAATTATAGATGAGAAAACACAGAAAACTTGATTAAGGTGAAGTGCATTCATTGCGGGATGGATTATGTGTATAATGTTGATCATGGAACCTCTACTATGTGGAAGCACTTGAGAAAGTGTAAAAAGTATCCTCGCACAGATAAAAAGCAAATGTTGTTTGCATCACGTGACAAAAGTGTGATTGGCGAGGTTGGGGAAAATACTACTAGTGATAGTGTCTTAACGACATGAAAGTTTGATCAAGAACGTTGTAGGCATATGCTTGCTCGAATGATTATTATTGATAAGCAGCCATTTTCCATGGTTGAGCGTGTTGGTTTTCGGGATTTTGTTACTGAATTGCAACCTCTTTTCCATCATCTTTCACAATTTACAATGGCAAGAGATTGTATGAAGTTATATCTAAGTGAAAGGACTTGTTTGAAAGCTTACTTTGGTAAGCTTAAATCTAGGATTGCACTCACAACGGATATGTGGAGTTCCATTCAAAACTTGAACTATTTGTGTCTTACTGCACATTATATTGATGAAAATTGGCAGTTGCAAAAAAGAATAATCAATTTTGTGATGATGCATAGTCACAAGGGTAAGGAGATTGGTAAAATGGTGGGGAAATGCATTTATGATTGGGGAATAGAAAGGAAGGTGTCCACAATAACAGTGGATAATGCAAGTTCAAATGATGTGGCCGTTAGTTATTTGAAAGAAAAATTTTCAGAAGAAGGATTTTTTGATTTTGAATGGTGATGCTTTACATATGAGATGCACTGCTCACATACTTAACTTGATAGTAAGAGACGGATTGAATGAGGTGCGTGATTCTATTGCACGCATCCGAAACATAGTTAGGTATGTGAGGAGTTCTCCGGCTAGAGCTAAGACATTCAAAGGTTGCATTGAGAGTGAGAGTATTGCATACAATGGTTCGGTCTGTCTTGATGTTGCCACTAGATGGAACTCCACTTACATGATGTTAGACACCGCCATAAAGTTCAAGAAAGCTTTTAAAAGAATGGAAGATGAAGATTTATATTTCTTAAGGGAAATTGACAATGATCCTCCCGAAGCTGAAGATTGGGAAAATGCCATCATTCTTTCTAAATTTCTGAGACGGTTTTATGATGCAACCAAAAGGATGTCGGGTAGTTCATATGTTACTTCAAATCATTATTTTGAGGAGATAGCTAAGTTGTACAAGTATTTGAATAATGCGACGAATTCTTTAGACCCAAAGCTTCAAGCTATGGGTTTAAAAATGAAAGAGAAGTTTGACAAGTATTATGGGAGTTTGGATAAAGTTAATATGATGGCATTGATTGCGGTTGCATTGGATCCTATAAAGAAGTTGAATTATGTAAAGTTCTGTTTTGAACAAATCTATGATGATGAAGCCAAAATTGATGAGATGCATGATAAAGTGAAGGTCGCCTTGGAGAATTTGTATAAATCTTATGAGCGATCTTTTGTTGGCTCTTCTAGTGAAGGAAAATTTGGTGATTCAAGTGTGAGTACAGTAGTAGTGCTTCTAATGTTGATATTGATGACAATGATTGTGAAATCGATGCTTGGCACAAAAGCTTTCTCCATGCGAAGAAAAGGGTGTTGGATGAAAACAAATTTGAGCTTGATCGATATCTTGAAGCTGAAAGTGAAGATATCCTTAATATTGATCTTTTGATGTGGTGGAAGAGTCTTGGGTCAAAGTATAAAATTGTATCTTTGATGGCTCGAGATGTTTTGTCTATTCCCGTGACTACCGTTGCTTCGTAGTCGGCTTTTAGTACATCGGGACGTGTACTTGATGGCTTTCGAAGTTCTTTGACTCCTAGAGTGGTGGAAGGTTTAATTTGTACTCAAGATTGGTTGAGAGCTGTTCGCAGGACAATTAATGTTGAAGAGTGCATCGAGAATGCGGAACAATTTGAGGCGGGTAAGTTATATATATTTCCTTCTATCTTATAATTCATTTGCATAACTATCTATTAAGTGCATGCCCTATTTAATCTCTTTTTTTTTTTTTATATATATATAGATTTGGATTGTCTTACCAAGGACATTCTCATTGGAAAATAAACTTCATTTTGTCGAAACTCCGATTTTGTGGTAAGTAAATAGACTTTATTAAATCATAACTTTTGCATGTCTCTAAAGTATGGATTCTTGTTGATTTTTCTTTATATATGAATTTTAGGTTTTTGTTAGAGATTTTGTACCACGTGGAACACAAGGCCAAAGAAGGAGAAGAAGATCGAGCACATGAAGAAAATTGTACTACAACTAGTTAATTGGCTAAATTGCTAGCTTGTATATTATTGGAATATGAGAAACTTGATGTACCTTGTGGGATATGGGGATGCGAGATGGTCGAATTATACACGTGGTTGTTTTTTCAAGGGGGTTCCAAATTTTATACATGTTCCCAATGAGTTTGGTCGAAGGATGTGCCTGGTCCGGCCTTTTTGTTTCAAACATATAACTCATCCATACTTGCTTATCTAAGGTTAATATAAAGATACAACAATTTTTATGCAAAAAAAGGTTCCAATATAAACGGGGTCAACCCCGTTCCCGGACCGAAAAACGGGGTGGGCGGGGAAGGGGTCACTGCGGGGTAGGAACAAGGCCCAAAAAGGAGAACCCGTTATAACATGATAGGGAACAGGGTCCAGGTCTAGACCCTGACCACCCTGGACCCGATCACCCCTACCTATTTGAGATTTACGTCAAAGTATGTTTAACTTGTGCCCAGAAGATTGCCTATGGGTGGAGGTGTTAAAATGGGTCAATGACCCATTTATAGTTAAATGGGTCTGCTCTCAAACCCATTTAAGACCCATTTAAAGAGGCTGAGATAAATGGGTCTCAAATGGGTTTGCTCTCAAACCCATTTAAGACTCATTTATCAACCCATTTAGTCTCTTCTCTCTTTAACTTTACAATTTTTTTTAAATCGAAATTATAATTATTTTTTTATTTCTTTTTTCTTTTTTCTTTCTTCTTCCTCCAATCGCTGGCACGGCGATGGCTGGCGACCGGCTAGGCAAGCCTCGAGCTCGCCGGATCTGGCGAGGCCGCCGACGCCCAGTGAGACTCGAACTTGCCGGCGTGGGGTGAGGCTTGAGCCGGGCGAGCTCGAGGCTCGCTTGTGGTGGCCTGGCCAACAGCCGTCGTCGTGGTCGGCTGGCCGGTCGAAGAAGAAGAAGAAGAACAAAAAAAGAAAAAAGAAAAATTATATTTAAAAAATAATTAAAATTCGATTTTTTAAAATAATTATTTTAAAAATTATAAAAATTGTCCATTAAATTTGTGTTGTATAAAACTATTTTAGCAATATATATATATATATAAGAAATAAGCTTAGAAGTATTTAGTAATAAAATCTTTAAAAAAAAAATTATAGGAATAAGTTTTTCTAAATTTGGTTAAATATGAAAATATTTTATTAATATGGATCGGGTCGGGTATGTGTCGGGTCGGATATGGGTCAAAAAATTTACATTATGCTTAAATGGGTCATAAATGAGTTAATGGGTCAATTTGGGTCGACCCATTAATGACCTGACTCAAACCCGACCCGATCCACCCGTTTGACACCTCTATTTATGGGAAATCTATCTGCATGGCGATCAATCATTAGTTCATTACGGAAAAGGATTCATTAGTTTACTAGGTACGGATGTAGAGCAGATCTAGTTATGTTGATCGATGCGGTTGGATTTGTCAGTAAAATCAACGGTGCTTAACGACATCTCTGCTGCAAATTAAGTTGCTGCTAAAAATTATTATCCAAAGCTTTACATTTGCTTTATCTCGATCCTTAACGTGTCGTCCTCAGCTAAACAATCTAGTTCAGTTTTCTTCGACTCAATTCGGTGTGTAACCAATAGGTGTAAGCGATACATTACTTGAAAAATCTACTACGCACATCTCTTTGCAAGAACACAACGTTATATACATCATTTAGATCCACGACTTGAACCAACCAAAAATGGAAAAAAAAAAAAAAAAAAAAAAAGGAATTTGAATATCGAATGGACAAACGCGTTTCACTATCCACAAAGATCCACTGTGATTAGTGTGAATTTGAACATTGAATTGACCTAATCTTTTCCGCCCGCGGTTGATGCAATAATTGTCCACTAAATTGATGCATATTATATAAAAAGACTAAGAATCAAGTCTTCTATGGGGTTTGTAAATCCTTTTAACTTAGTTTTTTAGAGCGTTTATGGGTCCAGCCATTCGCAATCCCAACCCCACCATTACTTTTTCTAACTACTGCTCGTCCTTCTTCCTCTGCCGTGCATTCATACGGTTCGAGGAAACTCTATGTAATTTGTCCACATGATTCTTTGAAAAGTGGCACCTACGGTACACATCGAAATTTCTACTACTTGTGAGGAAAGACATTGATTTAATCGATCGGGATGTATAATCTATATGGATGGAAAGTAAAGTGGCATTGAACTTGAGGGGAGATTCATTGGCAAGTAACATAAAAAAATATTCAGTGCAAATATGAGACCAACATATCTAATTGCACTTGCAATACCACCAGAAGTTTTGTGAATCCAAATCCAATATCACACCTCTGCACACAACTACGGTGAGGTGAGAATTATGACATCCAATGCAAAGAACGCCTATGTCTCTATGCTCTGATCCAATGAAAAGGAAATTCAAGAGAAGAAAGCAAGAGAATTAGGTCATGAAAAACACATAACAAAAGACCACAGGGACAAACCCCATTGGGTTCTTGAGGTTACTTCTTCACGCACGCACGCACGTCATATGTAACGTTACGCAAAAGTAACTCAAGGGAGCTTTATTAATGCTACAGGATATTCGTGGTCCCTATACAAAGAGTAGTCTTTCACCTAGTACTATAACACCGGATAATGAAAATTGTCTAAAAAGTTCTAAACTTATCGTATAATGGCAAATTCAGTCAAAAATCTTTTCATTCCGTCAATTTAATCTTAAACCTTTTAAAACTTTTCCAATTCAGTCATAAATTTTTTAATTATGTCAATTTAATCTTAACATTTTGATGATCAAACAATTTAGTCATTTTGGTAATTTTTAACAGAAAATTGTTGATGTGGACAACTTTCACAATTTTTTTTTTAAATTTTTATTATTTTTCCTTTATTATATATATTTTTTTCTATACTATACTTTCTTTTCTTTCTTCCTCTATCAGTTGTAGGGTTTCGACGGTAGCTAGCAACCTCGGGTGACTCGCTTGAAGTTGGTGAGGTCAACCCTCACCAGCCTCGCTAAGTCTTGGTAAGGCCCATGACCGGCAAAGGAAGAAAGAAAATAAAATATAAAAATAAAAATTCAAAATTTGTCTAATTCACTATCATCCATATTATATAGGATGGTTGGCGTCCATGTCAACAAACTCCTACTAAAATCGATTGGAATAACTAAATTGTAAAATGTTTAGGACATTTGAAATATTTAAAATTGAATTGCTCATTGTACAATAAATTTAAGACCTTTTGAATAATTTTCTCAATTTATATAGAATCTCGCTCCTTCTCTCCCACGTCCATATAAAACGGGAATGAGATTGTCATTTGGCATTGCCCCGGCAATTCCACACCCGTGCCTTGTCGACCCCGCCGCCGTTATAATTTACAGATGAAAACCAATTTATAGGTGTTCGATTCATGACCGACGACGAGCTCGTTGCTAGCGAGTGATGGTGCTCCACTGCCGCCGAGAGACCATTGAAGGATGAGTATGCTTTCACTTTATTCTTAAAGATCCCTTCTCAATATCTTATTTTTCCCATATTATATAATCAATATCTTAAGATTACATTTGTTTCATGAAACATAAATAATTTAAAAATTATTTAAAGAAAAATAATAACTTATATCGCTCACAAAAAAAAACACATCAACAATTTGTTTAATTTTCAATGAAAATATTTATACATAATTATTATGGGTATTTTCATTACTTAATTATTTTAAGCAATATAAGTGATCATTTATTTTTTGTGAAATAAATGAAATTTCGTGGAAAATGAATGTTTGAAAAATATTCTCCTAAAAATTATCGTTCATATGCTTAGAATAATTAGTCGATGAAATATATTTTATTATTGAGAAACAATTATATCTAATTATTTTTGTGAACAATGAAAATATTTTTCGTTTATTTAATTTTGTGAGTAGTACTAGTTATTATTTTTAGATTAATATTTTTAAATCATTTATTTTCCACAATGGTGCGTTTGTTTGGGACAAAATTTAGTGATAAAAGAAAATGCTTTTCGAATATCATTTTCAAGAAAATGGAAAGTTTTCTTTTGTTCGATGATATGCGACGAAAAAAAAAAAATTTTTATTTTTTATTTTTTATGTTTGGATCTTATTTGAAACATAATTTCAATCTTATGACATTATCTCAAGCTAAAAAATTTCAAATTTTTAAATAATTTTTATTTTATTTTTTTCTTTCTCTTTCTTCCTCTACTGGTTGTTGGGCCTATAGATTAAAAGTGAGGCTCAACCTCTTTGATCTTAGGCGAGGTTGAGCCTTGCCATGATTTGGCGAGTTCGAGTTCGTCGGCCTCGAGTGAGACTTGAGCTCGCTTGTCCCGTGGTAGCTTGACCTTATTGAGATTTTGCAAGGATGAGCCTCATGCCGGCTTGCGCTTGCTCCCAGTGAAGGAAGAAGGAAAAAAATAAATAAATAATTATAAAAAAATTGCAAATGAGCAATTTCAAAGAGTGTTATTGACTCTTTAGATTTAAGAATTCACTCTCTTAATTTTATGAATGAGTATCTTGGATGACCGGAGAGTGATTTCAGTTGGCCAATCATTTTTTGGCAAATCAAATGAGCGAGAGTCCGAACAACTAATTTCCTAAAAAAAAAAAAAAAACACCTTCTCTCGAGAAAATCTAATTCTTTAGAAGGCACGTTTAAGCCGTGCCCAGAAGATTGCCAATGCGAAATCCGCAGGTATGGCGATCAATCATTAGTTCATCACGGAAAAGGATTCATTCAAACATGAAATCGGACATTTTCTTTTCTATGTTGGGAGGCTTGGGAGACGCTTTCTGGAGTCGGTTTATTGAAGTTCGATGAGGTCGATTTTCCTGAACATAATAACCCAACTCCACATGCTCATTTAGAAATGACATACGTGTTCCGAGGTGGGATTAAAATACGCAAAATCGTCTTCCGTCCTCGGGAATCGAGAGAGAGAGTTAAGTAGAGAACGCGAAGCAAACGAAAAACGCGCACCAAATCGCAACTGCGAGAAGGAGGGTCCGTCGTCCGCCAGATCTCTCTCTCTCTCTCTCTCTCTCTCATGCTCCTCCATCTCCTTCACCTTCTTCGTCGTCGTCGTCGTCCCTGAGATCTCGAGCTCGCGCTCGCCATGGTTTCGTCGCGGAACATCAAATCCATCGACTTCTACAGGTCAGATTCGATCCGACTCGCGATCCGGATTTCGTTCGGTTCCTGATTGTTTTTTTTTGTTTCGGATGCCGACGGAAGTCCCGCACCTGTTGTGAGTCTGCGGTTGGAACGGTTACAAACCGATGAGCATGTTAGATGGGATCGCCGATTCGATACGCGCGTCTCGTTTCCCAGTGGTTTGTCACCGCGTGCATTCTCCTTTGCGTTTCGTTTTAGTTCGGGGGGTGCCGCGCGAACCGTTTGTTTCTCGAGTTGATCACTGTGAAAGGACGAGCTCTGGGATTGATTGCTGAGGGAGGAGAGCTTAGGTAGGCACTCGCCAGTGCAGCTGTAATATGGAATCGTTATCAGGCGTTGCCTTTAGTTCTCCAATCGTATCTTGAGAACAGTGGCGTGGTCGATCTTTTCAGGAAAGAGGGAACTGGGAGAAGTTGGGTGCCGGAATCAAATCCGACAATCCTGGAATTGAATCTGACAATCATTGGCTTTGGTGTTCGGGGAGAGGATATGGAATTGGCACCTCGCGGCGATTGGGTTGCTAATGAGTATCGTTGGTGGATGGTCCATCAAATATCTGTCTTGCATAAGATGGAGAGGTTTTGTCTGTGTCTGCATCTGCATGAATCTATGCTAGCTATTGCGGGAGAGAGGTTTTTATGTTCACTTCTGTGCTATTTTTTTTCGGGAGAAGGTTTTGCAGCTAAGTAGAAGATGAGAATATGAGATATCCTTTTAAATTGTTTCTCAAAAGAGTTTTTCCCCATGTATTTTTGTTGATGAAGAGTTCGGAGTGTCTGGAGGCATGTATTGACTCTGAGCTGAATGCACAAGGCACGTATAAACAGCTGATGCTTGGTCAAAACACTTAAAAAATGGGCATGTGGACTCACGTGATGTTTTTATGAGAGCATGAATGATGTCCTTTATCAATAATCTGACCTTTCTGCCTGCCCCTTTCTTTTGAAAGTCTTGGAGTGGGGTTTTGTTTGGTGATCTGAGACAAACAGATATTCATGATGCAACGGTTTTGCTCATTTAATCACAGTGTTTTCTTGGTTAGGCATTCTGATTCTTCACTCTTGGTTACAGGAAAATTCCTCGAGATTTGACCGAGGCATCAGTCTCGGGCGCAGGTCTATCCATTGTAGCTGCTCTTGCCATGATGTTTTTATTTGGGATGGTATGTACGTAGCATCTACTTTTGATGGACTTTGAGCTGGTTGTGGCTTTAATAGGGTTTTGGCGGTTGTCAGTTTTTTTTTTTTTTTTTTAGTTCTTTTCTTTCCTTTTTCTTATTTTGTGTTTCACATTGGCAATGGATCTGTATCCTGTTAATGTCTCTCCCTCTTAATTGGCAATGGTAGTCAAGCTAATTACTTGGCAACTCTCCCCAACTAGACATCATTCTGCAGGAACCGTGCATTTATTTTGTCTGGCAGGACCTCTGCATTTTTGGTTGGGGTTGAGGAGGGAGAAGATGACTGTACCTTTGCATATGACTTGACTTTGCCATTTCTTATGAACAATGAATCTTGCCTCTATTAAGATTTTCTTTCTTGTATTGCTTGGCGCTATAAGCTGATCGCCCAGTCCTTTTCTGCAGGAATTGAGTAATTATTTGTCTGTCAGCACCTCTACATCCATTGTAGTTGATAAGAGCTCTGATGGGGAATTTTTGCGAATTGACTTTAATCTCAGGTAGGTCGGGTGGCGTTAATATAATTTTGTCTGGTTTTTATGCAGTTATGTGGTCAACCACTAAATTTATGCACTTGCTGTTTGCTAATTTCTTGTGTGAGCACAGCAAATATGGATGATAAGCTAGTGCAGAAAACACTTGCTTATCATGCAAAACATTGGTATTTGTCATGATAAATCTGTGCTACACTTTATTTTCGTTCTCAATTATGTTGAGCTAGCCAGAAGACATACAGTCTTTTTCCCCTGTTGGGCCGCATTTCTGCTGCCAGTATATATGCATCCAAGACTGTCAGAATTTTATTTATGCCTGCACATAATCTATATAGTGTTGAAGGAACAGAATTTTGATGGCCATTTTTTGAAGGCGCTTCTATAATTACGTTGAGCAGTGTATCAGCAGGTTATCTAGTCAACCCTGGATACACATGTACGCAAACATGTCCCTGAAGGAATAGCAGAGTTATTTACACTTGATGCAATAAAAATCCTTACAGGAAAATTCTAAGAGACCTCTGACATGCATTGCTATGGAAATCTTGATCTTTTTTTTGTTCCTATTTGCAGCTTTCCCTCACTCTCCTGTGAATTTGCATCGGTTGATGTGAGTGATGTGTTGGGAACAGTAAGTATCCTCCACTTACTATTGTCTTTTGCAGCAACCTGATGGTGTAGTAATACATGTCATATTGAGATATGGATCATTAACAGCAATTAATTCATGAGTTGTTCATATTGAATCAGTTTGACACGTTAAAGTTGTTCAACTTCATGTTTTAATCCAAAGGAGAATGTTGCAAATTTGGATTTATTGAACAATATAACGTGATTCAATGACAAATGAGAAAGGCAGTAAATGCTAATCATTGAAATGGGCAATATGGGTATTGACTTGAAAAATATTGCTAAAAACCGCTCTCTTCAATGTGCCTGACCATAGCATCTTCTTTTGCAGAACAGGTTGAATATAACCAAAACAGTGCGTAAATTTTCTATTGACCGAAATATGAAAATTACTGGCTCCGAGTTCCACTCTGGTCCAGTTGCACATGCCATTAAGCATGGAGATGAAGCTGATGAGGAATATGCTGAAGGTTCTGTTCCATTAACTTCTCATAATTTTGAGAGAGTTTCACACCAGTAAGTATTTGAATCTTGAGTTGCCAAGTTGGTCATATTCAGACTCTTTTAGACTTACTTTTGTGTTGAGGTACTCCTCATGTTTCTTTCTGCCCCTCCTTTTTGCAGGTACCCAATTTTGGTCGTTAATTTTTTTGCTCCTTGGTGTGTCTATAGCAATCGCCTGGTAAATGAATCATCTATAAATTTGCTAACTAATTTCTGTACAAACTCTAATTGCAGCTGTCTTTTGCATTGGTAATTGTTGCACATGTACACTCATGCAGGATATGGGTGGAGAGCATACATGAATATTGAAATTCCTTTTGTCAACCTTATTGATTTTGCGCCTATAATTGATTTATCAAACTGTAGCATCTTAGAAAGAGAGCTATTATATGTAGATCCAAAAGTGACACATGCTCTCATCTTCTATCTTTTGAATATATTGATAAATTTCTCCAATTGGTCTAATTAATATTGCATTTCATGCTCACCTCTGGGTTTGAGTGATCACTATTTTTTTCTATGCGAATAATCAAATATAGAACTCGGCAGGTTTCGTTGTTTAATACAAGATAATGAGATTGTGAAGATCATATCTCCAAGCCTCAAATGGTCTTACTTGTTTGTGACTGTTATTGAAATCTGATGGAGCCTATCATTCTATTTCTCTTTTACAGAAACCATCGTGGGAGAGGGCTGCTAAGATAATAAGAGAGAGGTACATCAGCTACAGCTTGTGTTTTTTTTTCTTCTTTTCAGTTATGATGGAACTGAATTTGTTTGAGAATATGCAAGTTCAATCTCTCAGTCGTTGACAATTGGTTCCAGATATGATCCAGAAATCGATGGACGTATTCTTTCAGGAAAGGTTGATTGCACTGAAGAACCAGAATTGTGTCGCAGGTATACCAATGATATCAAGCTATATGATGGCCATCTGTGTGGAAAATGAATATCATGATCGATAGTTGAGTGTTAATGCCATTGTTCTTCCTTGCAATCTTAATGCTGGGAAATGAGGTGAATGTACTTTAAATTATTAAGGGCCCATTTGGTTTGTGAGAATGTTTTCAGTTTTAGTGAAAATGCATTTTCCTATTTTCATGAAAAGTTTTCTGGTATTGAAACTGGGGTATTCTTTTGAAATGGAAATGATGAAGATCTGCTTGTTTGTGCCAATCTAACAAGACTTTGAAATCTTAACAAATGTTAAATTATATCTCTGCACAACTCTGTACCTTTATTTAAAAAATTGGCTTTTCATAAAGTTGGTTAACTGTAAAAAAAGAAATTGCTGCAGTTTAATAATCTTACCCTTAATTCTCTCAGTTTTTTTTTTTTTTTTTTTAATTAATGAACACCTTCACTTGTGGAGCTTCATGGAAGTCACCACTTCATGAAACTTCACTGCTTCAATATTTAGAAAAAGGGGGAAAGACCAGTAAAAGAGAAAGAAAAAACTTTGCATGGCAGAAGCTTCAGACATCTGCTTGAGCTTCATGGTTCGTTGCCAGAGCATGAAACATCATGGTCTTCCTCTTTTCCCATCCTTGATTCAGATGATTGAGGCTCCACCTACCTTCACTCGACTATCAATCATCTATTGATTGAAGCCCAGCTGTGTAATTAGCCAAGACTGCACTGCGCAAATAGGAATAAGAAAAAGACATGATTTCTGTCACATAATGTAAACCTGTTATCAGAAGAAAAGAAAACTGTGAACTAATTGTTTTCAATTTTGAAGCCCTGATGTGAAAAACACATTTTCAAATAAAAAAAATCATGTTTTTAGTGAAACCAGTTTTGAAGGTTGTAACTTGTAACAAACAAATGCTCTCACTCATTTGAAAATGAAAATTTAGAAAATTTTCTTGAAACAAGCAGCCCTTAATACTAAGGGTTCTACTACGTATGCTTACTGTCCCTTACCACGTTCCTTCTTTCCCTTTCCCTAAATACCTGGCATGAGGGGAAAACAGAACCATTTTCTGAACTAAGAGCAGTTTCTATGTTTAGAAGACACTTAGTAGATGAAAATGGGAGAATTCCCTCCACACCCTTCTCACAAAAGTTTTAAAATTTTCATTATTTTCCACTTAAGTTTTCATTGCCCCATTCTCCACCATTTGCCAAACATATTATTTCTGAGTTTTACAATTGAAAGTGCTGATAGCCAGTGAGACAGTTGTTCAATTGTTCCCGTGAAATAGGAAAATATATATTTCTTCCCATAAGTATTTGAATCCTACTGAGCATGAGCAATCAGTTCTAGCTTGCTGTGTGTCTGTGATATAGGTGAAGCTCCTCTCTTTGGAGTTGAGTTTGCAAAGTGATGTAAATATATCGATATGTGAGCTATAACAAGAGCTCTTCTGTTGGGGGCTCACAGCTATGTTGTTGGCTCTGCTAGGAACTCTAGTATTTGTCGATATAAGCATTATCTTCCAAACTGTGGGAATAATTACTATGTGTTGTTATTAAGTTGTCTGTTATTGTCTGATGACAGTTTTTGAAATATGCACAGAATAGTTCTCGCGCAATTAGTGGCAGTTAGCTTTTCAGCTAGCAACATATGATCCTCATATCATTAGTGTGGACTCCCTTTTTCCCCATACTCTATTATATGTTCTTTCTGTTTGTGGATCCCTTCAATTTCTTCCTTAAGGTTAACAGTGTTTCTTTTGCATTCTCAGGAATCACATACAAGGGTATCCATCCATTCGCATTTTCCGTAAGGGGTCTGATATTAGGTAAAATAGCTATTTTTTCATCTCTTATTCATCTTCCAAATAAGTTATTCAATGACTATTGTTGTGTTATTGTTTTGCGGTTACTATGTATTTTCTGCATGTGTGCAGATGTCTGTGATTAGATCTCTCCTATCATTTTCATCACAGTAGGTGCTTTAGGTGTGCATGACTGAATGAGTGCTTGTATTCACTTGTCCCTTTATAGCCTCATATATCGGATGTCAACATGCAACTTTGCTTTGATCACAGGGAGGATCATGGACACCATGAACACGAGTCGTATTATGGAAATCGAGACACAGAGAGCCTGGTTGAGGTTCGAGCATTCTTTTAGTAGGAACTTAGATTCCCATATCTAATATAAATCTCATACATGTGGTTTGCCTTGAGAATGGTACATGTATATTGTGGCATCATTATCTTATGTGGAACTTATACATCCTGCAGATGATGGAACAGCTGGTTGCACCAATTCCAGTGGAGTCTGAGAAGCACGTTTCATCTACTGATAATTCAACAGAAAAAATAAAAAGACCAGCTCCTTCATCGGGAGGCTGCAGAATTGAAGGATTTGTACGGGTAAAGAAGGTAAAGCTAATAGCGCGCTTGGTAGACTCAATGCATCGGAGTCATGTAGGATGACTTGCTTCCATGGGGTCTAGCCATCTGGATCAATTATACTCCGCTGATTTTGAATGTTTGGTCTGTTGGCTTTTCCTTAGGCGACACTTAACTATATTCAACTTCAATCTTTTTCCTTACAGGTCCCTGGCAGCCTTATCATCTCAGCTCGCTCAGGAGCCCATTCTTTTGATGCTTCGGAAATGAACATGTCACATGTCATATCACATCTGTCATTCGGTAGGAAGATTATCCCTAGAGCGATGAGTGATGCAAAGAGGTTGATTCCTTATCTTGGTAGAAGCCACGACAGACTGAATGGCCGAGCATTTATTAATCATCGTGATATAGGTGCAAATGTAACTGTAAGTTACATATGTTATCTGCCATTCATACCATCACCCGCTTGATGTCAGTCGGAGAGGTGCCTGGACATGGAGGTCCTCTTTCTCATTTGCTTATCCCTTTTTCATTTGCAGATAGAACATTATCTTCAAATAGTCAAAACAGAGGTGTTAACTAGAGGGTCCCACAAATTACTTGAGGAGTACGAGTATACGGCCCACAGCAGTTTGGTGCAGAGTCCAGACATACCTGTTACGAAATTCCATTTCGAGCTCTCTCCCATGCAGGTTAAAACAACTATAAGGAATACTTTTGTGGGATTTCGGCTCCTAGATTTTCTCCACTTTTCTGTTTATGCATTTGACTCACATCTTATTCCTCTGTTTAGGTTTTAATCACGGAAAACTCGAAGTCCTTTTCGCATTTTATCACAAATGTTTGTGCAATTATTGGAGGTGTTTTCACGGTTGGTTTCTTACACATCATGGTTTGTTTATGCTCGTAGTCTGGTAGTGTTAATACTCTTTGTGTGATTCGCAGGTTGCTGGTATATTGGACTCAATTCTTCACAACACATTTAGATTGATGAAAAAAGTGGAGTTAGGCAAAAATATTTGACTGAACTGTCTAATGTTGTTTATGCGGATACTTACGATTTTGCCATACCAGATTCAGCTGTGAGTATTTTTGCTGAAAAGGAAAACGCTTGTAGCATGTATGAATGGTTATTACAGTTGCTAGTGTATCGTAGGAGAATCTGAAGAAGGACTAGTGTCAAAGAAACACAGATTTTACTCATTTGCGTGACTTCTAACGAAAAGACTCGAGATCATTTTTTAACTTGCGTCTTGCGTGGAGTCCATTCGTTGTATGTTTACTTGTTCAACACAAGCTGTGGTCCTGGAGCAACCTAGTGTCGGGTTTGGATGTATCGCCAAGTGATCAACAGCGCCTGTTCATCGTGAAATAAAGTGCAATCTCGATACGGTTGTGAGGTGAATGTTCTTTGTTAGGTAGTTTAACCGAGCCAAATAGTCTCTAGTTCTATGCCATGAATGCTTCTCTTTTGCATTTGGTAGTCCAGATTTGAGTTCAGATGGGATAACAAATCATCCTATCACATGTTTGGGAACGTCCTTCGGATTGGACAAACTTGGATAGGTCTAGATAAAATGTGGGATAAATTCACAATGTTTGGGAACGTCCTTCGGATTGGACAAACTTGGATAGGTCTAGATAAAATGTGGGATAAATTCGAATTGGATAAGAATTTTTTTTTTTTAAAAGGGAACTTTACAAAAGGAGCGACAATTGATACATCAAATCAATCCAATTGGTTTTTTGAGATGCCCTATGGTTATTCCAAAGAAAGTCCTCTTGCTCATGTTCTCTTGTTGAGCTAACCGAAGAAATACCTGCATCACTTCAAACATTGGTGGATGAAACTTTGGTTTCGCCAGCACCATCTCATTGACACAATGTTCAATATCGTAGTGGACAAAAACAAGACTCCATCGCGACGCTTGAATCCTCATGGACGACACTGAACATCTCAAGGGAACAGGGGAAGATGGTGATGAAGAGGCTATAAATCTTTAATATTGACGACAACTCTGACATAGATCAATCTAAGGAGATGCAAGGACAATGTTGGCGGTCAACTAAAATTCCTGTGCCCACTCCTATTGCGGTCTTAGATTTACAGATCTTTGTCGTCACTGCATGGCGATGTTGGTGGTTGCCGTTTTCAATCATGGCCCATTATGGAGGCGGTGGCCACAAATCTTAGATCTAGGGTTTTTCCTTAACTTTTAATTAATTGAATTTTTAATTTTCAATTTTAAAATGTAATTGAATATTTAATATCTTTTAATCTTATCTTGAAGTGTACGAGATTACAGGGTTTGATATGTCCACATCTATTTTTTGGAGGATATAAATTCCCATTTTATCCTGTCCTATCTAAATTATTACGTCGCCCACCAAACCCTTTATTTGATGGTAATGAAACATAGGAGATACATTTGAAAGTACAAACCTTGCCAAAAGCAGCCGGAATTTATTTATGTTCCGTATCTACAATGTTCTCATACGGTGAAAACAACTCAACACACTCGTGATATGTAAACCAATACAAATTCCTCAATAACAAATGTCGGATGCCGCTCCACCTTGCCCAGATGAAGTAGCTGAGCTTGAAGTGAGAAAAATCACATAGAAGAAACTGGGGTGAAAAAAAAAAGGGCAAAAGAAGGCAATTCAGACAAGACACTGCAAATTCAACCCAATATCATGATTCCTAGTCCTCCACTTAGAATGCCAGAAGTAGAGATGAAGCCGCCAATGCTCCAATAGAGCCAGTGAAACCGATGAACACTGAGGTAGCGCCGTTCTTTTTGCTGGGGTTTCGCTGACGGGAGCCGGAGTTGGATTTATCTCTACCGAACCGGCCGGTGGAGAAGGAGACTCCTCGCCGGAAGGCGCCGGGGATGGGGCAGTGCCGTTGTTTGCCGATGGGGATGGTGGAACTGCGCCACCAGTTTTGTTGCTCCTGTCAGCCATCACAATAACCACCATCTTCTCATTCTTTTGGCAGTTGTCTTTATTTCCGCTGATGAAGTAAAATGGTCCTGATTTGTCGAACTTGAACACGGTGCGGCCATCGACATATTTGGCGATATACGACGCGTCATTGCAGTTGTTGTAGTCGGTTTGGTTCACATATAGCACCGAGTCTTGGCCGGGGGTGTACTCGAAGACTGCGGGATTGACAGAGAGAACCGACACGTCAAGATGAATTGCCGATCATATATATGCTGTTTTCACGTAAAGTACATTGCGTTAAACATCGGACTAGTACGGTAAGAAGCATCGACATACCTAGAGTGTCTCCAATTTGGAAACGTTTTTTCTCTGCCCACTGATTTAAATGATTTGCATTGGAATCAGTAGGGACGGTCCAACCGCCGGCATCTTTAACTTTGAACTCGTATGCTTCGCTCCGTGGCACCAACATTGTCAACCAGAGCAAGACCCCCATCACTTGACACACTCTCTTCGTTTGGCGATCTAATCTCAACATGGGAAGTGCCATTGAAGAATTAGAACAGACGAGCGATTCAGCGAGAAGAAATCTGGAGTTTTTCTCTTCTGTTCGGGATTGGCATGTGATCTGAGTTCGACAGAGTGGGGTTTTTGTAGGCCAGCGGCCATGAACTTTGCAAGCTGTGGAGCTGAAGCTTTTGTTACTTTTCCAGGTTCTGTGATTTCCTTTTGATTTCTTAGCTACTAGTGCAAAGTATATGTGCAATTCCACGTGGTCGGAGTAAACCAATTGTTCTTCGAGCTTCTTTCCGAGCATCCCGACTTTTGTTAAACATTGTCCTGCAAGTTTTATTCTTTGCTTTAACATTTGCTTAGAATATTCAAATCTTGTGCGGTGGGTTTCGTTCAATTACATCTGAGCTGTATACACAGCCCTTTTTGGAGTTTCACTGAAAATTATTCTTTGGTTTTTATTAGAAGGGAACGAGGGTTCTGTGTCAATTCTGAACAAGGATATCTCGTTCAATATCAAATTTAGTTTCTCTGATCCAAGAAACACTGTGCAGCCTTAGCTAAGTTGGAATTTAATCAACAATAGTCCGTAAGTTACAAGACTATAATCGAACTATGCCAAAATTCATTCAACGGCACAAATCGAGGATACTATAATCAAATACCGGAATTTAATTAACGACACTACATTGGGATAATGAGATACAATGCTAGAATTTAATCAACGACGATGCATCAAGATAGGGACATGCAACGCCAGAATTTAATTAATGGCGATGCCCCCAAGATGCATAAATACGTCGGAATCTAATCGACGATGAGAATCTAAAATGTACAGCTGGGGAAATTAAAGTGCAATATAAGGAAAGTAAAGATAAAGAGATAACATTTCGATTGGTTTATTGGGGGTCTTCTTTACCGGATGATTGGTGGCATTTATAGTGAAACTTGGTAATCTTTTGGCTGTTGTAGATCTTTTAGTAACTGCTCCTAGCTTTGTCCACGTTCCTTTTTCCTTGCAAATCACTTTATCCACCTTTCTACAACTGTCTTGATCATGTTCAATGGTTATATGGTTATCGATGATTGTTCCATGGATGGGTCTTAAAACAGCAATTGTTCCTCCATAATGTGCACCTTTAGTGCCTATAATTCCGGCATCCTAAGTAATACTTAAAGTGTTTTCATCGAAATTAGCCATCAGAATCTATTCGGGTGGCCACCGGCCGTCCGTCGTTGCAATTTCAACAACTGGACACGTGGCATCTTCTTATATTGCCATCGATCACTAAGTAGTTATCCTTATGCTCATCAATAGTTAAGCATGTCTTAAATACTACCCGTGTGATTTGTAGGTGATTGCAATATGCTCTTGTCACATTTCTCTCGTGACTAGCACGTGACGACATGGTCAATTTCGAGTATCAACATAACATCAAGCTCTAGTCTTTATCATATTTGGTGAGAAATCATAACAAAGGCAAACTCCTGAAATGCTAGATTCATTTGCACTTTTATTAGTAGATTGCTGGGAGAATACATTCTATCATTGGATCCTTAATGAGCTTTTGAGGTCAACAGCTTTGTGAGCGAGTCCTGTTGCTTTCACGTTATGCCTTGACTCTTCCGTTCATCATTTTGGAGCATAAAAAGGGAGCTCAAGACTGTGGTGAACATTGATAGATTTCATTCTCTTTCTGTTTCACCTGCTGCTTGGCACGGAGAAGTTATGATTAGGTCAATTTAGAGATCTCATCTTGCGCACCTAATTCGTTTTCCATTCTCTTAGGACATGTCTATGATAGCAACAATACATTCCTTTACCAAATGCGTTGATATAAAAAGCTTAATCATGAAAATGGTGGTTTTTTTTTTTTTTTTTGGCAAATCAAATTGTCGAGATACCATCGTGGTGCAGTTGGCCTATTAGTAGAGGACTCACTCTCGAGTGGCTTGATGTCCCCCGGTCAATAGGTTTGAAACCCCAATTGCTCCTTGGCCTAGAAAGTCTTTTGTTCCTCTGCAATGTAGGTTTGACCGTGTAATGACATAAGACAATATTAACTCAACTTCCACTAGTACGAGGCGACAATGACGGGTTCTCTTGAAATAAAATGTAATTATAACTTAAACCAAATATTCCATTGTGAAAAGTGGTGGCCACCATGCGAGCCAGCCCATATGCCAAACTTGGCGCTAATGTCCAGGCTCAACATTTTCTTCTAAATTATGTTTTGTTTATTAAGGGAAAATTCAAAAAGATTAAATTAATTTCTCGTTTTATGATGTGAGGAATAATTAAAAACTATTTGTGAAAAATTAATGAACGACACTCGTTTAACTAATTATGAACAAAGTACAAGTGCATCTTCTAATTTGAATAAAAATATATATATTACATGTATAACTGTGGAAATAAACATTATCTGCAAATTACATCCAAGAAAATGTATTACAAATTCAAAATGATTACGTGATAATCTTTAATTTGTTATGAGAGTAATAGTTTATTTTGAACCATAAAAAATCAAATAAAAAGTAATTATAAATTATCGTGAAACTTACTCTTTTAAGAATGTATGGTTCACGACAAACTATTTTTCTCATAGTACTAAAAAGATTGTTATGCTAGTAAAGCTCGGGTAAAAATTCAAAGAGGGTCCATTGGCTCATCATCATATCTTCTTGTCTTTTTACTCATTAAGGGAAAAAATTCAAATTATCATGATATATAGATTGGATTGAACTGTCGGGTTTCATGGCCAAGTGATACGTCGGAGTCTGCTCGCATCGATTGGGTTAAGATGGTCTCATCATTAAAGATCGAAGCTGCGCAATGGTGTGGTTAGATCAGATGAAAGATATAAAGGTGTTCATCGACTGGGCCAACGTTGTCGCCGGGGGCATCTCGTGCGTTGCAGCTTCGTTTCTTGTTCTTACATGCTCTCTCTCTCTCGCTCTCTCGCTCTCTCGCACGGAATCTCGCCCCCGTTTTCATTTCTTCTTCCTGACATCTGTACCGCGAAAAGGGTCTGAAGTACGTGGGTAGAAGAGGACCACTACACTCGAGTACCCCTATCCATTCACAGAAACAAAGAGGATCCGAGTGGAGTAAACTGTGGATGACCAACAAAATCTCGCCTTTCCTCCTTCTCGATATTCAAAATCTAAAAGGGTATGAATTACGAAAGAAAAGCGACTTCATTTCAAGGCATCAATCGAGATAAAACCAGCAAATTTCCCAGTCGTTTTCTTTTTAGGATCCGGGAGAGGGAGGGAGCGGGTTGAGGGTCTTTTTCTGGGCCCGAATGGAGAGAGAGACAGAGACAGAGACAGAGACAGAAAGTGGAGGACGAAGGAGGGAGGGAGGTGGCGAAAATAAGGAAGACGAGGAACCATCCGAATCAATGGGGTGGGATCAGTTCCAGGAGTTAAATTTAGACAGAGCGGGGCGCGTTTTAAGTTACCGCATTAACCGGCGTTGCGTTTCTTGTGTCGTGAGACGGTCATAACGAACGCCTACCCCCCAAAAAAATTAGTACTTCCCAACCGCCAACCGCCAACCGCAGCCGGCCGCCGCCGGCCGCCTCACACACTTGTTGACCGGGCATCGCCGAACGCCACCGCATTGTCCCTTCCAGCAACTCCGGCGTCCACCTAATAAACAGCCTTTTCCCCGCAACAGAACCATTAAAAAAAGAAAGACCGAATAAAAAAAAGAGGAAATTATTCGCTTCTGGTTTTGTTCTGCGTCGAAGTGGTTGCCGGACTTGGTCTCGCCGTCGCATCGTGTGTTCCGGCTCTGATTCGCGTTTCAGGAGAAAGGTTCGTCGTCTGGCTGCTCGGGACGGTCCGGTTTTTATTTCGCTTGATCGCGCATCGCGCCTCTGCATTGTGAAAAGACTGCATGGAGTTTCGTGTTCCGGCGATCTGGAGAGATCCTGGAGCTCCGGCCGATTCTTTCTACGAGGTCCGGCCGGAATGCACCGACGTTCCCAAGACGCGCTTCAGGATCAAGGTTCGCATCGTTGTTTTTCTTTCGTTTCTTGGATGCTGGTATTTTTTTAAGGATTGATTCCTCTTTTTATGTTGAGAATATTTCGCAATGTGCTTTTTTGGGGTGTCGATAATGTTTTGCTGTTTGCTTTTTAGGATATGCTGGTGTGAATTAGCAAGTGCCGAATCTTGACACCATACAGCATTATCATTTACCTTGTTGAGTTTGAGAAGAAAAGTATTTTTTTTGGTCGATTAGAAGAAAAGTATTTGAAATGTAGCACTTCGAGTACGCTTATCACATTGTTCATGAGGTTTGAAGAAGGTGGGTGCCGGTTCAATGGTTTCTCTTGCAAGATTTCGAACTTCTACTGCTCCTCGTGACGGCTCTGTGATATTACTTGTATTTCTTTCTGTTAAATTCTAATTGTTGTTTAGAGTGCGTGTGTGTGCACGCGTGCATGTGTGTGTGTGTGTGTGTGTGTGTGTTTGAGAGAGAGAGAGAGAGAGAGAGAGAGAGAGAGAGAGAGCTTTCCAGGTTGGTGTTGCAAGCTTTTAGCTATTAGAAGTGTACACATTACTTTTCTCACTTTGAGTGACTACCATTCAAAGTCTTTTGAGGTAAAAGTTCAATTGGTAGGCCTTCGCATTGCTGACTGCTCAGTAAAATTTACTGTACTTTCAAAAGAGAGGTCCCTCTCAAAACAGTTATCTAGCAAACTGTTATGACACTGGTTCCATGAGAATAAGAGGTTTACAATCTATGAAAATCCATACGCTCCTAAGCCCCAGAACTATATTATGACCTGAAATGGTCATTTTGTGCCTTTTCTGCTGTTCATACCAAAATGGCTCATACTTTCTGCTTTTCATGCTCATTTAGGCTGGGAAAACTTTGAGTGCAAGAAAATGGCACGCTGCGTTTTCTCCAGAAGGGCATCTGGATATAGGCAAGACTTTAAGCCGAATTCAACATGGGGTAAGCATAATTTCATGATCTGACCTTGAGGAGATTAGTTTGAACGATTGCTTTTTCCCAAGGAAGCAATTGTTAGACACTAACATTTGAAACTTAGCCTCCTGGTGGAGCATTTGCTTGAACTTTGATCTAGCTGCTATATGTGGGGAGAACATGTTTCAAATTAACTTTACATATGATGGTTATGTCATGCTCTCCCACATTTTTTTGCTTTTGAAATTGTTTCTGCAGGCTGCTTCATACACGTGCATATTAGGATTCAATTTTTCTTGCATGTTACCAACCATGAATGAGTTCCATGATTGCAATAGATTGTAGAAAATGGAACTTCAAAGATTTTGGTGCATGGCCTGTGATATTTGTTCTTGTCTACTTTATGGGAATTGGCTTTGTCCTCATACCTTGTTCAAGATATAGCAGGGACATCTATTAATATTTTAGGTGTTTTTGTTTCTTCAGTTTATCTTCCTTACCTGCCTTCCAGATACTTTGTTGTTCTACTTTCCTACTTGACGTTTTTTCACCTCTCTTAATAATATTAGTTCTTGATGCTTTTGTACTCCTCTTCTTGTTATATACATTAGGGTATTCATCCATCAATTAGAGGAGAAGTATGGGAATTTCTACTTGGGTGTTATGATCCAAAGAGCACATTTGACGAACGTGAACAGATACGGCAACGTCGAAGGTACCGTAATATAGCTGCTTAACTGGAGCTATGGGTTTTCATCATCACTTAGTCTTTCCTTTGATCTCCCTGTTGACTTGGTGAGGGAATAATTTCCTGTTTCATCACTGGCCTTGAAATTGAAAGTAGGTTCTTTCTTGCCTGTATATGTCCTCATTTTTAATAGTCAGAAATGCAGCTCTTAAAATTGGAAGTGGAAACTTTCTTACTTGTAGTCATCAGCTTCTAATCCAGTGATGCTAGCAGATTTTACTGTCATGGTGTGCATCCACATTTCACTGATTCCTCTGTCCATACTTCCTGGATGGGAATTAATATTTCATACTTCCTGACCATCAAGCTATTGTAGTTTCATTCTCAAGATTTTTTTTCCCCTTTATTCTTTTTTTTTTTAAGGTCATTTTGAACATGGATAGAATGTGAGCTCTTCTCTGTTGGGAGAGCAAGCTCTGCTAAGTACAGTACAAACTGAATCGCAATTCTTCCATGTATTATATCCGTGTTAGTTTTGTCAACTCAATATGATGTTAAATTTAGGGTCCCTTTAGTTCCAAGAATGGTTCATATCTAGGATTACCTTTTAGAAATCCTTGGCTTGACTCTTGGGACGCTTGTATTTCTCTGAATAAATTCGTATCAGCTATTATTACCTTATGAGGAGTTAAAGTGCATTGGACTTGATGGTCTCTCTCCAAAACTTGCTTGTTCTGCATTTCTGAGCAAAGAAAATACAAGTCCTCTTAGCATATTAGGCATTCCCATTGATAAGTACAGGCCACGAAGCCACCTGTATTACTGTATCAATGGCCAAGTTAATTATTATGTTGCTATTCTCTGAATTTTGAACTATTTCTTTACCAGATTCATCAGGGTGAATGCTACATATTACTAAAAAGGGAGAAACTGATTGGGTAATTAAGACATTTCTTCTTGTTACTTATATTGAGTGTTTCGGAACAGAGCATGAACTTGAATTTCCCTTGCACCACATTTATTTAATTGGCTTGGTCATTGCTTAAGTCAATTGCATCTGTTTTAGGTTTTAGACATTAAACTACCTCTTTCCTATGACACCATCAACCACATATCTTTTTTCACATCTTCAGGGTTCAATATGCAAGGTGGAAGAAAGAGTGCCACCATATGTTCTCTCTTATTGGAAGCGGTAGGTTTGTAACCGCGCCTATAATTACTGAGGATGGTAAGGCAATCCAAGATCCTATAGTACTCCTCCAAACAAACCCACATGGAGCAGTTTTGACTCCTCAAAATACTTCTCAAGCTGCAACTGGCATATCAATGAATGGTACTGTGTCTACGTCCATGGAGCCAGAATTTTCCTTTGTGGAAACAGTACAACCCTCAAGCCATGTTATTTTAGACAAAAAAGAAATCCAGTGGAAGCTCACATTACATCAGATAGGTGAGTTTGAATTTAATGCACCGTGTCTCCATTTATATATGTTTGAATAGACCATGAAGATTGTTCCCAATTGGGAATATGTTCTTCTAATGTCCCCATCCCCCTTCCTGTAGTAATTCCCTTAGTTTTGTTGATACAAAAGGGATGTATAGTGTCACTACTTACAAGCAAGTGGATATGCTTCTTGCGGATGAGGAATTTCTCACTTAAATCTACTCTTTAATGCAATTATGTATTTTTCACATGCTTTTCCTTCTTTCTGATTGACAGAAAGCCTGAACCTTAGACCTTTAGCTTTAAACTTCAATATAAAAAGAGTGACAACTTATGTTTTACGCATTAACTGTTCCATCTCATTTGTTATTATTTACTAAATTACAGTAAACTTCTACAACATCCCGTAACTTTTTTGTTCCAACTGTTTGATTCCATGTTCTATATGAAATTTCTGCTAGGTCTCGATGTTGTTCGCACAGACAGGCCATTGGTGTTCTATGAAAAGCAAGAAAACTTGTCAAAACTTTGGGATATTCTAGCAGTTTATGCCTGGATAGACAAAGATGTTGGCTACTGTCAAGGTGACTACTTTGTTGAACTTTCATTGTCTTGATAGGAAATGATGAGTGATTGTGGCTACTTATTAATATGGCTGCACGCACTAAGTTTTGTCCTGTTTCACATTGAGCAATCAATTTGCCAGTGTTGCACTCATCATCAGGGATATGTTCCTAATTTTGTGAAGCACGTTCTTCTCATCTTTTAATACCTTGGTTGTTGTGCATTATGCTTGCATGTTCATTTGACCCAATTCCTTCTATACAACAAAGTACCAGTACTTCTAAAAGTTCTCATATTCGATATAAGGAAGTACCAGTACTTCTTAAAGTTCTAATTTCAGTATGAGCATATGCATGAGGGAATAGTTCTCCAAATATGATCTTCTTAAAGAATGAGCTTTGTCTAGTATCCCCTTATATTGACTGGTCCTATGTTATTTTCTTCCAGTCTCTAGAGAATTAGTGGCTTTGTGCCATGAAAATAGTGTTATTCAGAACAATCATTTTGAAGTTGAATTATTTTCTTTTTATTCGCTGTTTTTCCCATATATCTGTAAATTAGTTAAAAATTATTTCTAAACAAATTTAAAAGAACATGAATTTTCTGCCCTTCTAGTTTTAGGCTGTGCAATGCTCTTGTAATAACATCATGACCGTGTCTCATGATTTTGGGTCAGCCAAATTTAGCAGTGTATGGAGAAGTAGCTGATGAGACGCAGCATAATGCAGTTTGGTCTCCTAGCTTCACTATGCCAATGAATCTCTATGCTAACTGGAAGATTAAGGATATACTGTGGTTGTTCACAAAGAGCATAAACAAATCGTTAGTCTTGGCATTGCAATCCAACAATCATCTCCCCTGAAGTTTCTGTAACTTTCATCCATCAATTTCCTGATTGATACATCATACTATGTACTTTCACCTGCATCAGTGAACAATCTGTGAACACTAACCTCTAGGAAATAGATAACAGTCCTGTTAGGTTCTCCTGGTTTATACATATCCACTTGGACAATATTACAGAAATTTCAATTCTTGAACGGCAAAAAAGAGTATTTCTGTGAAAGCTGCTGCATTTCTCTCTCAACATGAATATCAAGTTGTCTGCAGAGGAGACTTGATATGGGAAAATATGGAATACTTGAACATATTTTGAGTCCCTAGTTTCCCAACCTCCTGCTGCATGGTGGGTGATGTTAATATTGTTGTCTGCAATTAACTGAAGCAATGATGGGTGACAATAACAGGAATGAGCGATCTTTGCTCCCCAATGATAATGCTTCTTGATGACGAAGCTGATGCATTTTGGTGCTTCGAACGGTTAATGCGCAGATTGGTATGCCTCTCTCTCTCTCTCTCTCCATTAAAAAGTCCAACCCAAAAGCTTAAGCGATGTGGGACAATATTTATTTCGCATTCGCATTCGCATCTGCTCTTCTTGTGCATTTCATTTCATCCTCCCCACCCCCAACCACCCGCCCCCCAAAAAAAAAAAAAAAAAATGAAAACTGAGAACAGGGAGATTGTTCCGATATTGGGACTTGCTATGAAGTTGAATACGGCTGCTTTATGTTTTTCTTTAGGATAAAATACAAATGCTTTTTTTTTTAATAGAATTGTTATACTCTCTTCACGGACTTAGGATCAATAATTTTTACGCGTATTCTTCTTTGTGATTTTTAAGCGAGGAAATTTCAGATGCACTGAGAGCTCTGTTGGGGTGGAGGCACAACTTAGTAACTTGGCTGCTATTACTCAAGTTATCGATCCGAAACTTCATCAGCATATAGGTATTACCACAATTAAGTTCTCATATGACTCAAAATTAGCAATTTGAGTTAGTTAGGCGATATGGTGCATTGTGAAAGGTTGTAGCACAGTCACAAGAGCACTGGATGATGTGATTTTGGCCTATTATATGGTGCATTGTGAAAGGTTGTAGCACAGTCACAAGAGCACTGGATGATGTGATTTTGGCCTATTATAGGGCCTACTTAAGATGAGACATGCTCTGGTACTGTTTTGTGTCTCAGATGCTGGCTTTGACTGGACTTATCTACTAGTTAGTGGATTATTTGCTTTCCTAATCATGCTAACCTCCCAATTCTATGAATGTCCTAAGCTTCCTGGTTGAGAAGAGCTATGTCTCTGCTTATTATTAAAATCCCCATTGTTATTGCCGACACAGGTTTAAATATAATGCAAATGCTTCTTGGGGCTCTAGCCTCTTGGGGTGAGTACATAGAGAATGAGGAGGGCATGTGCAGAGCTTCCACTTTGCACATTCCATAGATACTTTTGCATAGCCCTTCCTCAAAACCAAATAAGCCATTTGATACAATAGATCATGTGGCTATTTGGAAAACCACCCTAACAATACTGTTGATTGCCAAAGAGGTGATTGTGACTCTGATCTGACAGATTTAAGTGCTCCCTCAATTCTTAGGACCATCCTCTATGGTACTGTAATTTTTTATTCTTTCTCGTATCCATGACGCATCTTATGTTCTAAACTTGAAACTATGTTAGCTGAGATGGTGCCATGTGTTCTTGTATATTCTTGGTTACATTAAATGTCACTATTGGAAACTTAAGATGCCTGTTTTCTTGATGGTGCACAGAAACACTGGGTGGAGGAGACTATCTTTTTGCTTTCCGAATGATTATGGTTTTGTTCCGTCGAGAATTTTCATTTGGTGACTCTTTGTATCTTTGGGAGGTACCTTTTAAATTCACACATCTCTTTTATCTATATTGTCTATGCTCCTTTGTTTATCCTTATTACTGAATTATTGACTATTATGGACCACTTAGGCCAAACCTTTCGACTGAGATGCATCAAGTTTTTGGTGCCCAAGACACTTGTAAACCAATGCTATTAACCAACAGATACATTGAGAGTTTGTTTATGATATGACCTAACTGCTGCCTGCATTTAATGTTGCGACAAAAAATCCCAATTGTCCTTGTTTTAGGCATTATTTTTACAGGTGTATTATTCAGATTCCATGATTAGAGGAAACTGCTCTGCATAGTGATGCCTAATCTTATAGCAATTATTCTCGTATAAGCTTGACTTTGCTCTCTATCAACATCCTTATATATGTTTCCTCCTAAATTAAGTTTACAAGCTTCTAATAAGTTAGCAATTCCTTTTCCAGTCCATCTGGGCAATGATGCCACTTTCTGTGGCTAAGCACCGTTAAGTAGCAAATTCTCATGTATGCTGCTCGAGAATCAGATAAGAATGTCCAACCATAGTGTTTTTGCTTAATTTCTGGTCTAACTGGCTCTGCTCTTCAACATCTTCTTCATACTTGTTTGGTAAGATGCCAGTACATTTCTTTAAATTTTGGCCCCGGGGGAGGGGGGGGGCTGGATTTATAGGCAGCTGTAATTGAGTGTAACATATTGTGATGATACATGTCAGACTCTCCTGGGGAAATTGGTGTAATTTTTTGTTGCCTGAGCTCACCTATGGATGCTCAGTGGTGTCGAAGTACTAACTTATGAACTCTGTCACACACTTAGCTGCTTCTTCTTGAACGGACTTGTGCGAGCATAAAATTGGTACCTTTGTGGGTCCTTTTTTTCCTTCCCATTCACTCTCTCTTGGCTATATTTACAAGTAGGAATGACCAAAGACATATCAAGTTCTCTTCCACCTCATTTGTCTGACCTGTTTTTGTTATAGAAATGTTTACATCATGCTTCATTCTTTTCATTTTATATTTCTTTAGCATTAATGTATGAAAAACTAGTGACTTATATTACAGATGATGTGGGCCTTGGAATATGACCCAGACTTATTCTCTATGTATGAAGAGCCTGATTTAGCTGGTGAAAAAGCTGATGGGCCTAAAGGAAAAGCCAAGTCAATACGACAATGCGGGAAGTTTGAGAGAGAAAATATGAGAAACGGAGCAAAGAACTCTGATGCCCCTCTGCCCATCTCTATTTTCCTTGTTGCCAGTGTCTTGAAAGATAAGAGCTCAAAGCTCTTGCAAGAAGCTCGGGGCCTGGATGATGTCGTTAAGGTCAGCTTAATAAAGTTGAGACCCTTATTGGAGCTTTGAGTTTGCTGTTATCTATTTAGAAGTGTAGACAAGCATACCAATTCATTGTGACAAATTTGAAAATGTTTGACTAGATCACTATACACTATACCTAGTTATCATAAAATTAGCTTTAGGACTTACTGCAAGATGATTAGATTCTTCTTTCTTTGAGAAGATGATACTTGGAATTATACCTTTAGGGATATTGTTTCAAGTGAAAGCATCAGTTCTCTGTGGATGATTGGTAAATTAGGACAAGTTTTTTCTCTCTTATATGATGCAATGCACATGACATTTTATAATATCTAACTTCAACCTGTTGTCAATATAAATGATTATCCATTTTATCCCTCTCCAGATTCTAAATGACATGACTGGAAATCTGGATGCAAGAAAGGCCTGCAGTGGGGCTATGAAACTTCACAAGAAGTATTTAAAAAAGGTACCATCTTCTCATTTTTTTCTATATGTGACTCTCTGGTATCACCTACTCAGTTTCTCTTTTCTTTAATTGCTGGCTTTGATCTGACATGGAGTTGACGTAGCCTAGAAGTTTAACTGGTTACATGACAGTCAGAGTTACTACATGGTCAAATTTAGTTCAGCAGTTCATTTTTCCATGATGTTTTTTTCCCTTCCAACGAATGGTCCTGTTAAACAAAATGAGACCGTTACGAAACAATGTAGTTGAAATTATTGAGTTGCCTAATCTGCTTAACTTTATGATACTTGCAGCCGAAGATTATACTTTGAACCAAAATTCTGCCCAAAACAAATTTAATTTTGTCTTTGTTAATTTGACCAATACAATCCATTCCATTATCTTAAGCGAATGTCTGGGTGATTACAAGTTTTCTTTTCCTCTCAAGAGAAGAACACGGTATGAGAGTTGTGACGAACTAGTTTAAAAGGGGTCAATTTAAAATGTCATCGTAGTTTAAAATCAAGCACGACGACATGGTCTTTAGCGAGAAAAAGAAGAAACGACGAGAAGGCGATCAAACATATCCGCTGTTGAATAGCTTTCGATGCTACCTCTAACAGCTCCTATATCATTTTTCTTCAGGCTAAGAAGACATAGCAAAAACTGAAGCATCCCTGAGATTCGATGGGAAAAAAAACGGAGGAACTGTTCATGCTGTGCACTGATTTTGGTGGAGGAGTTATATGTCGATACTTCGGACATGCTATATCCGTAGACTCAAGTGTCGTAGTCGGCTTATGATTCCAGAGGAGTTGTACAAATATCTGAGTGTATCTCTCTGTATTCGTAAAGAAAGACTAACAAAAGACAACTGCCTACTTGAACTGATAACTATCTCGTATATCAGTTCCTCATATATTCCATGTCTCCATTGGAGCAATCTCTCATAAAAACAGTTCCCAATATGTTTTTTCTTCTAAGAGTAATCTAGGCCAAAGGTTGTCAAATGTGTTGAATTATTCAAGAAACTATCTCTCCATTTCTTGGTGACGAATTGGACATAAGCAAGCACATTGATCATGGCAGGATGGCATGTTCCGTGGTGGTATTACCACGAAAGGGAATGGTTCTAAACCTATTACAATTTCCAATTTAGTATTATTTTTTTTTTTTTTTGCCAATTTAATTCTAAACATTTTGTAATTGTGTTAATTCAATCAATCCAGTTAAATTTGGTTGGCTGACGGATGTTGTTAAGACAATTTTTTAATAATGTTTTATTTTATTCGGATTTTTTTATTAATTTTTCTTTTCTTTTCTTTCTTTCTTCTTCTTCTTTTAGCCGGTCATCGGACTGGCAGAGGCTACAACTAGCGAGGAGCTAATGACCTCATTGGCTCCTCGTTGGCCACTAGTGAGGCCTCATCATTGTGGGTGAGCTCACCCTCACCTAGATTTGGCAAGGGTGAGCCTCACTGTCATGGCGTTGGGCAAGTTCATCCTCACCTAGTGACAATGAGGCAAGAAAGAAAGAAAGAAAGAAAAATTAATAAAAAATCTAAATAAAATAGAATATCATTAAAAAATTATCATGACGGGGTTGGCTGATAAGTCAAATTTAGCCGAATTGATTGAATTGACATAATTATAAAAGGTTTATAACTAAATTAAAAAAATTGAAATAGATTTAGGACTGTTTTGATAATTTTCTCTGCCACAAGAAAGAAATAGAAAAAATCTTTATTTTTTCGAATTATCTATTTCCTCTCTAATAACAGTTGGAATTTAACACTAATGTAATCATTTTTCCAAATCTTTTATCATTGTCATTCTTTTTTTTCTTGCTCTTTAATTGATTTCGGAATTTTAACGCAACTCGTTTTCTTCTTTTAAAACTAAAAACGTCATATCGGTTACCATGTTGCCATAAATCAGTGTGATAATGACAAAAGGCCTTGATTGTCCAAGTCACATGAATCAATGGATTTGATTAATAAAGGTTCGGTAAACAGACGACTTAATTGCACAAAGGACATGAATTAAGGGTGTGTTTGGTAACGATTCTGTTCCCGAGAGTAGATTCTGATCAGAAATGATTTTTTTTTTATTCTATTCTCAAGAACTGATTATGAGTAAAAGAACGCGTTTGGTAACTGTCCAAAATTTCTAATTATGGAATAGAATTGCGTTTGATACCGTGCTCATTGATTCTGTTCCAAATCAATTTCTTTTAATTTTTAAATAATTTTTTTACTTTTTTCCTTTTTATTCTTTTCTTTTTTTCCTTTTTTCCTTTTTTATTTTATTTTTTTTCCTTTTTCTCCTATTCTTCTTCGACCTCACGGAGCGTCGCCGGCCCTCGTCGGCTGAGCCTCACCGGCAACTGGGCGGGGTGGCCTCGCCGGGGCTGGGCGAGGCCAAGCCTCGCCGGTGGTTGGGCAAGCCGCCGGTGAGCTCGCCGGACAGGCAGACGGCGACCGGCGGACGGCGGCGAGCAGCGGCGGGCGGTGGTGGATGGTGGTTGCAGGATGGTGGAAGGGAAGAATAAGACTTGATTCTTTTTTTGATTCTCAGACCGAAAATCATATATTTTTTTTTTATTCTCAATTCTTGTCCAAAATTGATTTCGGGAACAAATTTGTTCTCGGAATCGGTTTTTAGACAAAAATTTTACCAAACGTGATTCTGTTCCCAAACTGATTCTGGGAACAAAAAATCAGAATCAAACACCGTTTGGATAGTTACCAAACAGTGCCTAAGAGACCGAAAAACAAAATTTTGCCATTAAAAAAATACACCGTACAAATTAATGATAAAGTGCATTAAAGTTTCTATTAGTGGGAAAAGATTATTTCTTCTAATTAATGCAAATAATAGAGCAAAGGTAGTTTTTTTATGTGCACTTTAAGTGAGACTGTTTTCTCAAAAAGTCCTCAACATGGGCATTGATTCAAATAATTTCTTGAAATGGCAAACTCAATCTCAAATAAAACTCTAAACTCATTGGCCGGCTAGTTTGCATGGGCAACTCATTAACTTATTATAGTGGCAACATTAGAGGCAGTGTTGCTGCATGTTTTGAATTTCCACAATTTAAAGAAGCCCAGATTTTTTTCTGCGTCACAAGTACAAATCACAAGTTCCCTTGTGCTCGTGACGGAGGTTATTCTTGTTAAAATCAACTGGAAATTTATTTTAGTCCAAAGTATAGTTTCTTTGTAACAAAAAAAAGAAGTTCGAGGAAATTTTTCAGTGAATACTCTTGGAGCACTTATTAAGACTAGTGCTTATAATGAATAATGCAATCAGTGTTTTAAAAATTCAAATTCTTATTATGAAGTACGTTTAAGAAGTGACAACCTACTTTTCAACAAGACTCGCTCGCAGCAAATCCGTTCACTGGGATCCACGGGGGACCAAATGTGGAAAACTCAGAAGAAAGTTGACGGCTGGGACGGACCCGGTTCCCATCAGCGCTAGGACTGGATGAGCAAGACTGCGATCCTTCGGTGATCCTCGGTTCACCAGCATTTGCGGGTCGAGCGCAGTCTGTCCTATTTGCCGAGTGCTTATGAGAATCGATCCGGCACCTGGAGCAGCCGGGTGAATGATACTGGAAAACCAACTACAATTGCTGCAGTGATGACTGATGAGGCATGTGAAAGGGTTCCTGGGGGTGAAGAGCGCGTGTTCATTGACAAGGCCAAGAGGGAGATGCGCATGGCGCTTGACGATGATCCCAAATTGCCTTTGAAGCATTCGAAGCTTTAGATGAGTTGGTGGAACGGTGCGCGCAGAGCGACTGGGCTGGGGATGTTATAGGTCGATGATCAGCTCGCTAGGTCGAGAATCAATCACAGTGCGCGAACTGAATGGAACCGCAGATCTTGAACCGGCTCGGTCCGTGTGTGGGACTGCTTGAAGCCTTCTCATTTCTGTCTTTCCCTGTGGATGCTCCAACGTGTCATCGGCTCTCTGTTCGGGTTAAATGTATTGTGTATGTGAATGCGAGTATTTCGAACTATTTCTCAGTATCCTATCACATTACGCTTGGTGTTCCATGTCTCTCTCTCTCTCTCCCCCTCATTTTACTGCTGATTCTCCATTGCTGACGACGACATAAATGTCTTTACGCAAGTTCACGAAGACCATTCTTAGCAGATTGTCTGTCTATGCGCCTGAAAACTTTCAGCCCGCTCTCAGTTTATCGATGAAAATGCAAACACATTGCCAAACTCATGGGAAGCGGCTAAGCCTTCGAGTAGTTGACATCATCATGCGTTTGATCTTTGAACTCGTTACACCCTAACTATCTTCATTTGAGAACCAAACCAATATATAGTACAAGCGATGCCTTGCCTTATCGGTACATGAATCTACAAAACCAATCAAAAGACTAGGGCAAATCCTCCTCCCTCCTCTGACCGTAATCAAAAACACCTTTTTCATACGAGAGATCGTGAGATCAGCTTCACCTTTTGCATATTTTTCTTTAACAGTTAAAATCAAATACCATATTTATCACGAGGTCGATGGATATTTGGAGGAACAGGACATCCACAAGGATAGGCAAAACAATCGTCAATGGAAGAGCTCGGTCATCAGCAAGAAAGTCACAATCCCGATGACTACAACTGGCAGAGAATTGGTACCGAACCGGTAACCCAAATTTCCAAGTGGTATGCTGGTAGGAAGCGAACACTCCTGCCCGTTGAAGAACAACTTCGAGGGGAACCCATCGCCCTTCGGTATGTTAATGCCCGGAGTAGTTTTCTTCGTGAAAGACATGACCGACTGCTGCTTTCCAGGCACTCTCGGGTCGACTAACGGGTTGGATCCGTTGGTTTCGCCTACCAGGAAATTCATTCCAGGTGTGCCTTGGAAGAAGATGGTGTTGTTAGCTTGCGGAAGCTTGGTTCCGTTGAAAGAATACACCTTTTCGTAGCCGGGGAAGGCTTTCTTCATCTGTACTGCCGTGAACCAGTCTTCGAAAGGGAAGTCGTCCCAATTGAAGAGCGTAATACGAGCAGTCCATCCTTTCTTGTAGTCGGAGTTGATGTGCCAATTGATGCTGACCCCACAATTGTCCGGACACGGCATAGGGTTGGGGACTGGATAATGTTTGATCTTAGCCCAGGCTTTCGCTTTTGCGGTTCTGTTGGCAAACGGCACGAGAATAGCCTCCGGAGGAAGAAGCATTGGATGCGCTTTCGGGTTGCACTTATCGGCGTCCTCACAGCCACAAGCACAAGTATTGCAAGGGATGATTGAATCATTGTAATATGCTGAAAATGAAACGCAGCACCTGGACTCTTTAGCCTTCGGCCTTGTGATGTTGCAACTTACTTGCCAGCTCGCAATCGCCAAAGTTGTAGCTTGAAGCCCGCTCGGGTCAGGAAATTCCGTCGGGTCCACTCTAATAGGTGCGCCGCACTTGTACTCTGGATTTATCACCCCATCAATCTTCCACCTCTGCGGCGGAGTTAGAGCGGTACGGTTCATGTCTGGAGGGATCTTATAGACCTGCAGTTGGAAGATGGACCTCGATTTGCTCTCGTCCATCAAAGCTGGAAGAAGAGTGCCGTTCCTACAACAATATGGTAGTTTCCCGACTTTCGTGTCATTGGCTCTATCAGCAGGCAGGTCGGCGATGACGGGCTTCTTTTGGCAATTCATGACCTGAGAGAAATCTAAGTCCTTGTAGTATTGGCCAGCAACACCATAGATACACTCCGACGGGTCCTTTGTGTGGGTGTAGGCTCCTCTCATGGTGTTGATGAACTCTCCTCTCATCCACTCCCATGTCAAGTTCCAACGGTCAAGACGGCCTAATGGGTGGTTGTTGTCCATCGTCACCTGCGCGAGATAGTTGCCTTCATAGGCTTGCAGCACGTCGTATGTGAAGGTGAGATCACCGTACTGGCGAGGCAAGAACTTGGTCTTCGTCTTCTTGGCCTTGTGTTTCTTGTCCTTGACACAGCACACGAGCATTGCGTTCGTACCTGAAGGGAAAGAATTCAGCATATTAAATTCAAAACACTAAGAACAAGCCAATAACATATGATTGCTTAATCCAAAGTACTCACCACGGCGACGAGCAGCGGGACACTTGTACCCATCATTCTGGAGCCGGATCGTCTTTGGCATTGGGACACCCGGCGGTTTCACGCCGAACTGGGTCCCTGTCAGTTCAATTTTGGCCTGAATCTGATCGATATCCCCTGCCGTGTCGATGGACGTCTTCAGATCGGCCTGCGGGTAACCAGCAAACGCGGTCCCATTGTTCCCGACTTTCGCGGGCAAATCTTCTCCGTCGATCGACACAGCTCCGCCTGCGCTCACCAGGATCTCATTGTGCTGGAACCCTACAAACACCTTCCACGCCTTGAGCTCCTCCGTGCCCGCGTTCAGCACCGTCATCTGCGACTTGAAGGCCCATGCCTGCGCCGACGCGTTCTTTACGCGCGGGTACTCCTTGGTCCTCTCCATGAAGTTGTACGTGAGAAATATGCCATTGCAGTTCTCCTGCTCAGGGGGCGGCGCGGCCGGGGTGGAATCGTCGTCCTCATAATCCTGGCCGTGACAAACATGGTTCATGCAAGAACCCAGCAAGATCAAGACCCAGACAAGTGGAAATACTTGCCTAGGCATCTCCATGCCTGGCCTTGCCTTAAATTATGCGCCAATGGCTACGAAAGCTCTCGACACTAAGGGTAATTTGGTTTAAAGGAGGGGGATGTGCTACCCGGGGAGGGGCCGCACATCAACGCGGCGACGGGGAGAGAGAGAGAGAGAGAGAGAGAGGGCGTAAGGAGGAGGCCCTATTTCGAGAAGGGCGTTGAAATGGGGTCGTAGAAAAGAGAGAGGAGGATGAGGAGACAGAGTCAGCAGTGTTCTCTTCCTCTAGTTTCGCGAGGGAATCGGGAAGAGAGAGGGAGGGAACGCAGTGTGTTTGTTTTTCCGAGTTCGTTAGTCGTTAACTAGGTGTCCTTCGGCTGGTGGAGTTGTCGTCGTTTTGCTTCCTCGTATGTCTTTTTCCGGTCTTTTGGGCGTTGCCTAATACGTCAAATCAGGAACTGGCAAATCGTCACGACTACTTTGGTGGAAGAAACGCTTCTCTTCCGCGTCCACGTCCGTACCAATGAACTAACATGTAAAGCTAAAAATGGGTGCACCATGCGAGAGCCTAAGTAACACCAACGCTGAGACGCAACACACGACATGACATGACACGCCGACACATTATTTTTCAAAAAACAGAAAATTCTGACACGTTAGGATACGTTGTATATATATATACATAATAAATTATATGGATTTACACTGAAAACATTAATCCGCCATTTATTAATATCATTCATTGTTTCAATTTGACAAATTCAACTCTATTTCAATAATTTATAAAATTTGGAGAAAAAAAAAAAGCAATCCATATTCGAACTCGTATGTTAGATATGTTGGAAAAGGAAAAAAAAAACTTAAGGGATTAATTGTGTATCATGGGAAGTGGGGGTAAGAAGAAAAAAGAAAACTAGATTTTTCTTCTTTCTTCATTTATTATTTTTATTATTGTGCTTTTTTTTTTTTCACATATATATTTTGACATCTCATTTATTGAATTTCTAAAATTGACCTCGATATCGGAATTACGTACTAAAAACTTATATGTCAGAATTCCGACTCAAGTATCGAAGAGTGTCGAGAAAGTTGACTAGATGTCGGATTTTCCGACACGTGTTGACTAAGTGTCGGAGAGTGTCAGAGAGTGTCGAGCACGTGTCGAAGTGTCCAACACAACACGAAAACTTTTTGAGTGTTGGTGCTTCATAGGCGAGAGCTCGATACTCTCTTTCATGAGCATCAACGTTGACCCTGAACCATTGCAAATAGATAGGAAACCGTAAGACTGTCCTGGATCGTTGATTGCGTTTTGGAAAATATAAACATTACAATTTGAAATGTATGACTTTTACGAAATGTGCTTTCTATAATTCCCCGAGTACTGTGGATCTTCGTTTTATATAGTCTCCAAGGCGTTTTGAATTTCGTGTTCTTTTATGTTGGTAGGGATTTTTCTGAAGTGCACCGAGTACCATTTTCAGTTTGGAACCCTCTCACCTGAAGTGTACACATGATCCTTGTATTTTTCGAGTCGGTAAATCAATGTTTCTTCTAGACTTTGCCCATTGATTAGATTGCACAAAAATGACCCAAAACTCCATCAACATGAACATTTATACCCCTTCACACGTATCATTCTGAGTTTCATGTTTCTGGTGTTTATAGCATGGTGTTGCCCAATGTCCACAAGTATCCAAGCAGTTCAAGTGCCAGAGCATCTGTCATTGAGAAAAAACCTGGGACAAGCTTAAGACGATACTTTGATAAACTAAGTATTGCAGACTAACATTGTAATGTCTAGTATACGACCCAACAGAAAGGGCTCAGGAAAAGAAGAATAGATAAACTTTGGGCGCAGATAAGAGGAAAACTATTGGGGGAGAGCAATGATCTTTTAGATCTACTTCGGTCTTCAAAGAGGTAGAAAAGAATCCATTTTGATGGATGAGAACAGAAGTATAACAAACCAGACATCCACGCCTGATCCTGAAAGATTCTCAATCCATGGATTCATTACCAAAATCTACCTGAGAACTTCTGAGCCCTGACTAACAAAGAAGATGCAACTGGACATGAAAAATACAAATTACACTTTGATCAGCCAATCTCATTCACTCTTGTCCAAAAAGAGAAGGTTAAACTTGTTTACCCACTGTACTGGAGAGACAGTTAGTTGACGGTGATCTCTTCCATGCTACTGATTTCCTCCACAAACTGGGCTTTAGGCTCCAAATCGATGAACTGGTTGGACTTGCTTGCTAAATGTGAGATGCTAACCCTCCCCTCACGCTTAATGTAATCTGCAACAGCTTTCATTTCTTCTAATGATATGTATATATATTTCCCTCTATCGTCCATCACGCCAGAAAGGCGGCCTAAGTAGAAATAACAAAACTCGATCAATTGCCAGATCTAGCCAAAAAGGCAAAAACAAAAAACGATCAATGGCAACATGATTAATAAATGCACTAGTGATTAGCATCAAATGATTGGAGAAACTGAGAACCTATCATGTGATATGAGTTCCATGTTTCAGAAACACAACCATCAAGATCTGTTTCAATAGTGCATCTTTGGTATAGAAAAAATCACTGGAAATAGTAAAGGAAGTTACTACGCACCCATGCTCTCCAGGGATGCTATCCTATTAATACATTCCTGCAGCAAACCGAAAAAGAATGATCGAAACAGATGAAGCCCCAAAAGAGACCGTAAAAATATATTTACATAAAGGGGAGGGTCTGAACACCAACTCTTGCAACTAAACCACAAAAATTTATTTGCTTGATGACCAGAAGAAGCATTCTATCCTAATTTGTTGCAACATTCACAGTGATAACAGGAAAACCGTGGGCAGTCAAACCTGAGTCCTTAGCTTAAACTCTGCAGCAAGATCTTCTAGGGGAATACATTTGTGCTTCTGAAAGATAATTCAATCACAGAAATAATACAGAAGATAATGTTATGTATCAGTGGCCAAGAGATGTAAATAATAACTCAAAAAAGTTAAAAGTACCTTTATGTATTCAACAAAATCAGAAAGCAACCCCTGATTTCCATCTTGGACATCATTCTCTGTTGTACCTTCAGCATCAACTGAGAACTCCCCTTTCCACTTTTCAAAATCCAATGCAGCGGCTTCCTCCTCCCTGGCCTTCCTAGCATTGGCCTCTTCCTCCTGTGTACATCACGGATTTCTAACAGGTTATCTACTCCACATATATTTAGCAGGTCATGCCAAGAAATAAGACACAATGGAAAGGTGACCAACACACCAGCATTCGTTCCTTTGCCTCATGCTCCTCATCCTTTCTCCTTCGCATTTCTGCATAGTGATCTTGCTTTGTTTTCCTTGATTCGCGTGCAACCTCGTCAACCTTCAGAAAAAGCTCAGCACAGTCAGAAAGCAGCTATGCTCATAAATCATAAGGGAAAAAGAGCATGATATCAAAAGAAAACACCCAATTGAAATATAGGTTGACACATTACCCTGATAACATACCATGCATAAATTCTGTTTTCTAGGAATTAAACAACTATTTCTCAACTCAAGAATTATCCTAACCCCCAAAAAAGAATTACCATGGGATATATCCTTGAAGTACAAAAAGTAAACAACCCACCACAGCTCCACGAAGGGCGGGAAAGATAACCATTTAGAACTCATTATGTTAAAAAAAATACCTCAAGGAGGTAACAGAGAGACTTATCTTTTTTTATAAGACAAAAAGAAATTAAACATGCTCATATCATCAAAAGCTCCAGAAAATTCTTTCATTGTGAAAAAGAAAACCATTTAGACAGCAGATCTCCTAAAACCTGTCTTTGGGCTTCCCGCTCTTGCCGTCTCTTTCCTTTCTTCTTCGATGCTTTAGCCTCATAATAGTCACCAGCCATAGCATCTTCATCACTTCCATCAGCATCATCTATATTTGATAAACACCCAAGTTAAGTTTTAGCAATAGAAGTCCAGAAGAAAAACCAAAGACGTATAGACTAAGGTTCTGATTGTCATAGCTTATTAAAAGCAAAAGCAGTCTGGTTTCCCAATAATTCTGACTTCAAATAAGTAGCTTCCATACAGTACTTCTGATCCATCCCAAGATCATTAGATTTAAAGAAACATGATTGCTCCATCTCACCACTTGAGCTTCTTCAGAAATTGCCATCCATTTTTAATTAGAAAACTTTGCTAAGGATTAGCATCAGGAAATGAAGAATGGAGGCAAATGGCAGGAGCATAAACAAACCTTCTACAGTTGCTTCTGGCACTGCAGATGAGGTGCTAGCCCCAGAAGCCGGTCTCCGACGCATCCGACGGGTCCCAGATGCACGCACCACGGTTTCTCTCTGTTGGACCTGATTCACAAGAGGAGCACCCAAATTCCCATAGTCAAAATGACTGGACAAAGAATATATTTTGATCGACACAGCCCTAGCGACAAACGGTTTTAATTCTGTTTTGAACGCACTACCGCATGCAGAGAAGAAGTATTGGAAATAAACCTGATCTTGTTCTTCTTCGTGCGTATCAGTTGATGAAGAATCCTGTCGCTGCTTCCATATATACAGCGGAATAAGCGCCAAAACGAGAAGCATCGAGAGTATGGCCACGAAGAGTCCCTCCATCTTCAAGTCCTAGAATTAAAACACACAAGGAGACCGAGACTAAGGAGACATAATCAGATGAATGCGAACAACAACACCGGTACTTGTACTCATCATCCGATTACAGAATTCCCCCAAGAAGTCCATTCATTTATCACATAAGAAAACACAATCTGCTCTAACAGCGCATTTCGGGCACCCTTCCAAGTTCGCAGCAGAAAAAACACACATCAACCCAGCACAGAACGAACCACCTCCACCGTCGAATCGACTCGAGCAAAATCACCACTTCCGCAGACGAATTGACGACAGTAAGCAACCGGTGATCGATCAAACGTGTCGTCGGGACCATCCCGCCACACGTGCGCGCTCGATTACGTAAAACAGCAAGCCCGAACTCGAAATGAAATCCACGGATGCGTGTTCAGACCTGAACCGAGCTACCTCCGACGACGAGTTCGCGGCGAGCAGACGAGTGCTGCTTTTAGGGTTTTGCAGATTCTGATTCGATGTCGAACGAAGATGTCGATTGACGTGCTTCGCGAAATCGAGAGGAACGCCCTAGTCCAGCTGATCCCCGAGACTGATGATCGTGGCGCTAAAATTCCCGATTGATTGAATGGACGAATTCCATACGTCGAGATCGTCGTTCCCTTTCACCGCAAGCAATGCGTTGCACTAAAACGACGAAGCGTTTTTTCCTAGCTTTACCGGGCAAAACGCTTGTCGTTCGGATTCAACTTGCAAATGCAAGGGTAAAATGACAAGCGTGTTCCCCTAAACTTTAATCTAATATATGACTCTTAAATTTTTAATTTATTTAATGTTATATAGGAACTTTAGCCAATGTGCAATAATGTCCATTAACTTTACTCTAATATTGTCCTAAACATAAATTAATAATGGGATGACATTAGAAATTTTCATATAATCTAAGAATTAGTTTGAATATTTATCAAAAGTTCAAAAATCATACTAAACAAATTAAAAATTTCGGAATGACTTATATATTGAGCTAAAATTCAAAAATCATATTGAATAAATTAAAAATTTATAAACCACATTGTATAATTAATTAAAATTCATGAGTCATTTGTTCAAATGCTAGCTTTCGAGCATGTTAATGTAAAGAAATTGATGTATTATATTATATATAATTTGAAGTTATGGAATGTTCTTTCTTTTGCTGGAAGATGTGAGATGTTAAACGTTGAAGGAAAAGTTTAATATTCAAATTTTAAAATTCAGAGAAGAACCAAAAGGTGAAAAAGAATATTACACCGAATGGCAAATACTCGTTAAGAAAGGCAAATTCCACATAAAAGAAAATTTAATTGAACAACCCACCCCCCCCAAGGGACTAACATGCTTATAGGACTGCGTCTCATAAACGTATTTGTAATTAATGTCAATTCGTATTGATCTAAAATTTATTGATTCCCGTTTGACGTGTTAAATAATTAATTTACAATGAAAACGTCCTAATTTAGATCAACTTGTGTCGGCATATAAAGCCGGCGCGTCCTATCTTGTCATGTTCATGTTTTTCCTGTGATGTACTTGTGTTGTGAAAACTTTCCGTGATGCCGTACTTGTATTGTGCAATCACGTCATTGTCTCCCATTGCTAACTCTACGTGTCGTTTGCATCTTTTATCGATAACCAGAGTCAATTATTCGAGTGAAATTATTCACCTCATTATTTTTGGAAAATTAACTTTTGACCATGGGACAATGTTATTAAAATTATTAGGATTTTACTCCACCCTTCTCACTTGAGATACGGATGTATGAATGAAGGAGTAAGGTTTCGTGACATAGGTACAGCACATAGCAAATATAGAAATTTATAAAATAGATATAGAGTAGGACCAAAAAAAAAAAAATCAGGATAGCACTCCCTAGACAAAACCTTATTGACAAAACGGCCCAAAACTACGCACTCCATCTATTACAGGCCATATAAGGCCCCCCACCCCACCCTCTCTTTTCTCTTTTTCAGTCTCTCTACTCAAGACAAGCAGATCTCGATTGGCTTAATCTCAAGCGTCGGCGATCTCCGCCGAGTCGGCTGCGGCGAGGATGAGCTCCGGTTGGATGCTCCCGACGTAGGATCCGTCCAATGCGTTCGGCAATCCCAAGGCCTTCAAGGCGAGGTGAGCCGCCTTCTGCCCCGACATCATCATCGCTCCGAAGGTCGGCCCCTGGACAAGACGGGAAAAACTACTTAGTACCCATTAATCGCGAATCCGCGACGATCGAGAAAAGAGAGACATTTCGCGAAATGTCGGCGTAATCCGGTGTTCAAAGTGCGGCAATCGCTCTGCGAAACGCTAGCGGATATTCACAATGAGGAAAGCACATGGACTGGGAGAGAATGCAGAGTTAGCAACTGGAATCGCTCACCATTCTCGGAGACCCATCGATCTCGGCCACCTCCATGCCGGTCACGATCATCCCGGGCACGATCTCCCTGGTGAGCCTGACGATGGCGTCCTCGGCGGTGTTCATGTCGAGGGCCTTCATCCCGGGCACGCTGTCGATCATCCCGATGCTCCTCAGCCTCTTCACCCCGGTGGCCCCGAACGGCCCGTCGTGGCCGCACGAGCTCACCACCACCTTGGCCTCCATGACGTTCGGGTCCATGCACGACTGGGTGTCGTGGTTCATCGACACGAGGGCCCAGTTGGTGACCACCCCGCCGACCCGGTCGTTCTTGACGATCAGGTCCTCGGCGGCCACGGCGTTGAAGAGCTTCACGTTGGGCCTCGCCAGGAGCTTGCTCATGATGGTCGACGTGAACAGCGCCGCGTGCTTGATCACCACGTAGTTGTCCTGCTCGTCGTACTCGATCTCGAGCTCGTCCAGGAAGCGGTGCGCCGGCTTCCTCACCACCTGCAAAAGTCGCGAGTTCGAGATTAACCATAAAAACAAATTCAGAGCAGCTTCCACAGTTTTTATTTATTTTTCTTCTTTGATTTAAAGCCAAAAGTTTTAGATCCTCTAAAAAATTGACACGTAATATTTGATCTCTGCAGCGAAATGAGAGACCCAGCAAATCCGACGGCCGTACTCGCTCGGTTCAGACTCGGTCCTTCTTTTGACTAAGCGAAAACATTTTCAGATGTATTTTTTATATCGAACCAAAATAAAATAAAAAAAGAGGCAAGAATTTGGAGAATATATCATCTGGCTTCTCGACATCACTCTCCCCCTTCGGAATCAAACATGCACGGCCGTTTTCCGAAACACGAAGAGCCTCCTTACCATGGCGGAGAAGAGCTGGCCGCCGAGCCAGGCGCCGCCGCCGGGGCTGACGGACTGCTCGATGATGGCGACCTGGACGTTGGGGTTCTTGCTGAGCTCGTAGGCGCAGGAGAGCCCGGCCGAGCCGGCGCCGACGACGACGACGTCGGTGTCGGCGTAGGTGATCATGTCCATCATGTAGCGGCGGGTCATCTCGCGGGAGACGATGGACTCCTTGATGGGGTCGAAGCGGAAGGCGTTCAGATCGTAGGGCGGCGGCGCCGCGGCGGACATGGAGATGCCGGAGGAGTGGGCGGACGATCGCGGGGCCGGGAGGCGGAGGGACTGGGTGGCGGGGGCGAGAGGGGTGCCATGGAAGGAGGAGAGGGAGAGCTTGGGCTTGGAGGAGAGGGAGGAGGTGATGGTGGCGGCCGCCATTGGAAGAGCTTCGTCGAGGGTTTTCCGGATGAGAGCGAAGGGTGACGACGGGGAGGGGGGAGTATATAAGGAAGGGGAGCGGAAAATATCGGGGAACACGTGGAGGGCGGAGAGGATAGGAATTGAAGGGTCCAGAATGGGCAACGGGGCTGTCATGTCATGCCTCTTGCACCAAGTGGCGCTCTCCAGTCATGAGCACTGCATGCGAGGAAGACGACGATTCGCTCCCTTTCTCGTCTGCTTTTTCGCCTTTTCCGTAATTCGTATTTTGCTTTACGGGGATTTCTTTCTGCCGTGAAATGCCTGCCTCGTTTGGTGCTTCCGACGGTGGGGAGTGGGGCCCGCGTGGGGGCCCGCGCGCGATGCCTTTCGGGTGGGCTTTTAAGCAAAAGGACGGGGGGCCTCGTTCGGCCATTTTCTGGCGGGGGCCCACTGATGTGGACGGGTGAACTTTTGGAAAGGAGATATCTTCCCCCTTTGCATCGCGTGAAGATATTTGTGGGGCGCCTCTTCGATGGATCTTTGGCGAGGATATGTTTTCTTCTTTTCCCTCATCATCGTCCGAATTGAAACTGATCAGAGAATTAAATAATAAGCACTGAAAGGAAAGTGAATCGAATCGAATCGAATCGAATCATAGTTGGATTTGTCTTTACAAAAATAGTAGATACCAAGTATATCGATCTGAAGACAATGAATGCACACGGTGTATACAAAGTAATCGCTTCAGCTACGGTTATGTTAGCAGTGTGTGGCCAACCATCCCATGATCAATTTCTTTTCTCTTTTCTTTTTTCCCCTTTACATGCATTTGGTGTGCCATTTTCTCATCTTCTTATTTTCGTTTGATGATAGCATGCTGTCATGGCCCATTGTCACTTCACTAGAATTTGATGATGGACAACGCTTGCACGGACATTCTCGAGCTAGAGTTGGTTGACAAAGTGAATGAAAAGCTTCTCAAATATCGATAACGTTTCGAGACCTTATAATTTTTTTGTCGATAGAGCAGAGGAACCATTATACAAGCATCTTTTCCCAAATGAACCATTATTGTTCTCTTTCCCCTTTCGCTCTGTTTTACCATTCCATTTCCAATTATATAAATCTTACTATGTATCATGCGTTTTCCCCCTATAAATAACCAGTAATTTCTCCACATAATTAGCAACTTTTAACAAAGTAAAACAAAAAATTAATATAGAAATCGGTAACCTAGTGTTGACCCTAAAAAATACCCTTGTTATCACGTGCTGATTATGAGGGATAAAAGCCTTTGAAATCACCGTCGCTATCACGTGTGGGCTTTGATTTACATCAGCCCAGACCACGAGTAGTCATAAAAAAAACGAAGGATGGCCATGGATTTCGACAGTCCTTGAGCTAGATTTCGATAGACCTACAAGTAGAGATACATGATTCGATAATAAAGCAGTTGATTGCTACGTGTCCAAGCCAAAAAACACTATTGAAGACATAACATTTAGATGGAATTGACAGCGAAGTCTAGGTGAGAACAATTGATACTTAAAAGGGCACCAAAATCAAAGGAGTAGTTAATACCTATTGAACAAGCCATGAGAACAAAAAGTAACAAGATATAATTAAGGCAGTTCAACAAAGAACATGGAGTGACTTTCAAGGAGGAAACAACTAACCACCGATAGTTATCAAATTGACCTATAAATACCATAGGCAAACCAACAAAGTCCCCCAAATAACACACAAAACTACTTTATCTTACCTTTTTATATTAGTCTAGTCTAGTTTAGATATAGTTTAATATTCTCGTCGTAGATTCAATTCCGACATTGCTGGTAGTGCTATTGATTAGATTCCAGTACCGACCTACCGTCTAGCGTTGTCGATTAAATTCTAACGTTGTGTCCTCACACCCATTTGGGAACAATGTCCACTAGGTGTTATCTCTACTGTCTAATGTTGTTGATTAAATTTCAACGTTGTGTCTCATACTCATTTGGAAGCAATGTTTACTAGGTGTTGTTGCCACCAGCCAACGTCATCAATTAGATTCCAACGTTATGTTTTCGAATTCATTTGAAAGTAGTGCTTTTTAGGAGCTTTTGTTAATATCCAGTGTTGTCAAATCAACTTAGACATTGTACAAATCATTTAATTTTAATGGGATTTCATTAGTATGTTAAAGTGAGTTTGGATCAAATTGTTGATTGGATTTTGACATTGGTTATCATTGATTTTAACGTCATATTAAGTGACTTTATAAAATACGAAACTATATAATATATAGCTTCGTTAGCATTTGGCCATTTCTATCTAATACTAATACAGAACCTAAATCTCTCCTGATAAAAACCAAAATATAATACTCAGTGAAAGATATTTCGTTATGGAATTCAAAACCAACAAATCACCTAGTATTTGAGATTTCGTGAAGAAAGCAACGATGTATATTTGCTATCCATACTATTTAGGATACACAATTCATGACTTTAAGAAATGCTTATGTAACTGTTTTGAATTTATTATGAATATAAAATAATGAGAACCTATTATGGAATCCATTTTTTAAAAAATTTGTGATTCGTAACATGCCATATGCTATTACTCTTATAATTATTTAAAGATTATTATATTAACAAAGCCCTTTTCATAGATTGAATTAATTTTCGAGATATTCTAGAGTTGGTGGCTTAGACGGTCTAGCAATCTTTTCAACAAAGCTAGTTGTTGGTTTTAAGCACCACATACGTCACGAAACCATGACTTGTGGCACCCGAGTACCACTTCTCCAATCCGAGGCACGTGCGGCGCCAATGAATTAGCATCAAGACTGATGCGAATGTTCCCAATGCATTTCGTCGTCATATAATTATCAACTATGATTTGATGGGCCGCCGTGGCTAAGGTATATTCCCGAAATCTTCCTTCCACCCCAAGATAATTGAAGTATCCCGATCAATTCCGCCTAGGCGTACCCACCCCGTTGATCTAAATGACAAGAAGGTCCGCCATTGGTTCAGGGTTTGTTGACCTCTTAGCCCCCTACCTACGGTGTAAATGTCAGGGACGGTGGATCCCATGACAACTACGGACCATTACGCACATCATGCCCTTTTGCGTCTGTGCGGCAGCTTCCCGTGGATGGGATAAATCATTCTATATGCCATTCACTATTGGCAAGGAAAATGAGAAATTGGGTTGATCCAAAGAAGTCATAGGCACGGATTGACATTCAACAACGAGACCATGTAGAACCGATTCCAATGACGAGCAAAAGGAGCAGATCGAGCCAGTATAGGATTCTATGTACATAAGGCTGATCGAACCTCATATCTAAAGGACACAGGGACAATCAACCTCAAGGCGTCAATCTCATTCCACCCTTATTTCGAGCTCATGGAGGCAGGAGAAAGATAAGAAAGGAGAAGAGAGACGGATTCTCTACCTTAACACCCAAACTCTTATTATGAGTACGTAAACAGAAACAGAGTTTAATATGTTCCATAGACAACACATATCAAAATTCAGGAAATTGACAGAAACCAGGAGCAGACCAGAAGTGACTTCAAACTAACATAGTAGCACAGTTCAATGCCTATTTATGACGCCCTAACACAGGCCACGGACTATGCAAAGATGCTGCAATCAAAAACCATGGATCTTGATATGATCCTTCTTCACGATTCCAGCCTGACATTGAAAACACAAAAGGAACGGAGTCAGTCCTGACCAATTATCACGCTAATGCTTAGACCAATGTGGTAACTAGGTCTACTAAACATTCAATGGACATGCTGATTGAAAGGGGTCAATACCTGAATAAGGAAGGTGGAAACATTCTTTCGCTGATCACCTTGAAGTTGAATGACCTATGATTATGAAAAACATAGAGAAAGTTAGTCGATTGGAACCCAATTGAAAGCAAAGAGTAAATCGATCGGTGCCGATGACAAACCTGCCCTAATTCTGGATCCTGGACAACGGTCCCATTGCAGCAGAACTCTTTCTTGAGGTCCTTAAGTATCTTGTTGTAGCTAAATTCTTTCTTTAATCCCTGCACAGTAGTCAGACTTTTCCTACCATTCCGTTGCTGTACACGAATATGCACATACTCTTTTGTACCAGCACCAGAGTCCTCAGCATTAGCATCAGCAAAAGGATCTGAAACCCCCAACGAAGGAGAGAATGCAAAACAAGCTCAGTAACCCTCAAAAGAAACTACAATCATAACCAACAAAAATTGAATGGAAGAAAATTGACGTACCAAAGGCAGTAGGAACCTGGGCGTCGAGATCAGACATGAAACTTGGCTGTTGATATTGAAACTTTCTAGCAACCAGAGGCCTCAGACCTGAACAAGAAGTAAGCAAATCGTCACTCCAGCCCAAAACGAAAACACACACCGAAACAGCAACGACAAGTACAACAAAATATCATAGCAAACTTCCGAAGGAAATGCCCGCGACACACGCACTCATGTACACGCACCTGTGACCCCCAAACAGAAGCCTCTCGTGCTCTTTCTCTCAGAGAAGAACACAAACACAAGATGCAAAAAGGGGTTCCCGTTTACTAATCAGGCAGACAACAAGGTGCACCAGAATTTCATAAAAGGATCTAAAAGGCATCTCGACTAGGACATCAACTCAGATGCACAAACTAGAGGCAAACACCATCTTACAGACAATCGCCGTCCTCCTCCCAATCTAAGTCAGCTCAAAGTCCAAATCCGCCAGGGGGCGGGAGAAAAACGCGAACTTTCGAATCGCATCTCAGATTCACAATCGAGCATAAACGATTTCCAAGTCGATCATACAATTAACCCCCAACAAAACAACACAATCAGAGGATCTACACCTCTCACATCCTGCGAAACCTCGAACGACCGCAAATCTTCCACCACACCACTTGTCAGACAGAAAGCGGCTCACGGCTACAGGCGTCGCGATTGCTAGATCACGTATCATAGAGAAGGCGCACATCGTTCCGCCGCAAAGGCAAACGGCGGACCGTCGATCGGCCACCACGGGAGCCCTAGCCTTCAATCTAAAAAGCTCCGTAGCCCCAAAAGGGAAAAAGAAATAAAAAAAAAACTCGCTTTCCCCACAAGAAAAACAGATTATCGACCACAAAACCGCGAACTGCAGAACTCAATCGAGGCGAGGGACGGCACCGATCCCTAACGCACGACGAAAGCAACACCAGATCACGCCGCGTAGGACCCAAGAGCGGGGACTTACCAGATCTGAAGTCGGAGGTTTCCGATTCGAGCGAGAGGAGGAGCCGCCGCCTGATCTGGATAAGCCTGATCTCCGAGGACCTCTCTTTCTCTCTCTACAGAGTCTTCTGAGAAAGTGGAGATGCGAACGACCGGGGGAGAGGGACGGAGAGAGATATAAGAGTCGTCTCTTCGGGCACGGACTTCGGGTCAGGCTCGCGGGTCGGTGCGGATCGCGGAGATAGAGAGAGGACAACCTTTTCTCCTTTTTCCTTGACGAGCCGAGAGTACGGTTGGAATGGTTACTCGCTGCGTCCGCGCCGTCGATGCGGTCGTGGCGTCCCTCGGCCGTACACGTGTTCGGTGGAGGGAGCGAGTGGGGCACAGGCGCCGGTGGGTCGTTACTGATGTCGGGGCGCGGGACCGCCGACCGACGGAGGGCCTCGAGAAAAACGTTGCGCTCTCGGCTTTTCGGATTTAGGTGGGCCGGAGGAGATGGGCCCGGACGGCGGCGATCGTCTTGACTTCTAGCGGACGAGGGAAAGCGGGCCCGGAGCCCACACAAGGAAAAGGGAGAAGGGCCACGTGGAGATCAACTTGCTAGGCCCATGTTAGCCTCGAAAATAATTGCCTCTCTTGGATGGAGAAGACCAAACCAGCTATTGACTTGAGAGTATTTTTATGTAAAAGTGTACCGATATTAAGGAATATTACATTCCATTATGATTTCAGGCCAAATGGCAATGAACAACCTTGGATTTTACCACCGGCCGTGGTGGCTCCGCTGGTAAGGCTTCAGTGATCCTTCGTAAAAGAGGGGAGAGGTTCGATCCTGGCAGCGTGAGCAGTAGGTGTATTAAGCGCGACGTGGTGGTGGGTCCCTGCGCTGCGTCACCAAGGGGTTTCTGGCCAAGAACTATCGGCTGTAAGCTGATTCCTCCTGTCTCCAAAAAAAAAAAAAAACAACCTCGGATTTTCTCTTCTTTTCAATTTTGTCCCATCTTTCTAAGTCATTATAGTGAATCCCTACCTCTCGGGAACATATTAAATCTATTTCTCAGGAGTAGACTCCCTCAAAAGCTTACTTAATTTAGCCTTAAGTATTTATAGAATTAGGGTAAGTTTGATTTAAAGAACCTATTTCTTTTTCCTTTTTTCTTCAGACAAATTTTTATGATAATTAAAAAAGGTTGATACGATGGCAGATAAATATTCTCCCCCTGAATTACACATCTCCTAAGTTATCCTCCCTAAAATATTTTCCCATGATTAATAAAACCACATTAATATTCTTTACGGAGATTTAAATCAGTATTGGTGTAATTAGGTAATTCCGGCACAAAAGCTGCTCGTCTTTTGGGGGATGGATATACCGTTCGGTGGTGCTAGCATCACCATTTCATGGTGTGACAGTCAAAGAACGTACCAAAAGAATTTCCTTTCTCAAACACAAGCACTAGGAGGTCTCCAGGTCTCGTGTCTTGCTTGGAAACTTTGTAGTGCGAAAGAGGGAAGAAAACCTGACACCATGCACGTCGTCTTCCTTGGGCGTTTCACCATTACAGACATGGAGACGCAGCGGCCAGACCGCGCAAAAGGTGGGAAGCAAGGGAGCCTTGATGGGAGCGAGCATCCTCCATCTGGCAAATAACCAGACCAGTCACGGTGCCTCTGTCTGCGCAGCTGCATGGCATCTTGCACTTTGCATCTGCATGCGAAGAGAGACGTGGAGGCATCCGCCTCCTCCTCTGATCGCCACGGCCAACACGTTCCCTCCATGCACTCCTCCGGATCCTCCTTAAATACCCCCACACCCGCCGCCACCCTTGCTCACCCACACGCCAGACTCGAGAAGAACACCCTCCGACCTCCCACGGCTTGTTAAGGCACTGTTCCTGCTGCGTTCGGATCGACCTGAAGAATGGCACGCGTCGCGGTCACCGCGGCGGTCCTGGCCCTCCTCGTCGTCGCCGCCTCCGCCACCTACCGGACCACCATCACCACTGTCGAGTTTGACGACGAGGCCAACCCCAGGGACCGCCGCGGCGGCGGCGGCGGCAGCCAGCAGTGCCGCCAGCGCACCTCCAGGCAGCAGCTCCGCCAGTGCGAGCAATTCATCACCCAAGGAAGGTAAGAATTTGGTCGTAATCTCGCCCATCTTTGTGCTTTTTCCGGGTTTGTCTTAACATGATAAAAGGGGAGTCACAGGGATCTCATTGTGCTGCCGAGGCACGAGGAAGGGGGCCAGAGGGGCCGGGGGTCCCTCCAGCAATGCTGCCAGCAGCTGAGGCAGATTGACCAGCAATGCCGGTGCGAGGGGCTGAGGCAAATCGTGCAGGAGCAGCAGCAACAGGGCCAGCTTCAGGGACAGGAGCTGAGGGAGGTGGCCCAGAGGGCCCAGAACCTTCCCAACATGTGCCGCCTCGGCCCTCAGCGCTGTGACATCAGCCCCTACGGCGGCGGCGGCGGCTACTAGAGCCGGAGAGCGGCGGTCCGAGGTGTCGGGTTCTCTTCAAATAAGAAAAAAAAAGGGTTCCCTCTAGGTAGTGTGCAAGGAGGGTGAAGAAAAAAAAGAAGAGCGCTTTTAAGTGTTTAGTAAGTGATCCTCAAGGAGTATTTTAGGTCGAGGTGGTCCTTTTGTATGGTCTTGATTATCTCTAATGTAATCGATCTATCTATCTATCTATCTAAGAGTAAATAAAGCCAGAGTTTCTCCCCACGACCCATTGACTTTGAATCTTGACAGCCACGAGACTTCAGGACAGCAACGATTAATTTCGCAACTGGCCTTCCACCTCGACACGCTCGCGAACTTAATCCACCATTTTTTTGAGATAAATCATGAAAAAGTGGGAGTAAAAATTCGGAATGATTTCTATTATTTAATCATGATTGAATTGAATCGAGCTAGGCTAAGCTCAGATCCATCGCAGTACATCAGTTGCAAAAGAAAAAAATATTAATCTTAACAACGTGTTCACATTTCGCCTAAGTGACCACGAGAGAAATTAAGTTCAAACTAACACGAAAATGCATGTTATTTTGAGGGAGTATTTAATAGAAAAATATTTTTTAAAGAAAATCTAAATTGTTAGGTGTGTTAGGTATGATTTGGTGTCTAACATGAAAACTGTAGGCATCATGGCCTCTCCAGTCGCGGTAGCTTTATGTCCAGCTTAATATTGTGTGCAACCCGACTACAGAAGTTATTTCCAGCTCAATATTGTGTTCAATCCGATTACAAAATCTAAGTTGAGGTTTGGGAAGGCTAAATTAACCCATTACATGACTATAATAGTTACTATACATTGGCATATTAGTCTTGCAATGAACCTTCCCCAAAAAATTTACATTTTTTGTTAGAAAAAAAGAATAAACTTTGTTTGATAACCGAGTTAATTTATTAGAATGAAAAGTTAGCCGGGAATAGAAACGAAAAAAAAAGTTTTGCATCTTAACAATTTCAGAAATAAGCAAATTTTCTTTTTTTTATTTTTGTTTTATTTCTCTCTTGCCGTGGCCACCTCCAACCGCCCGAGCCACCGCCGACCGCCCGCCGCCGCCGACCGTGAGCAAGAATAAAAAAATAAAAAATAAAAAAACAAATAAATACAAAAATCAAATAAATACAAAAAAAAACAAATAAATACAAATAAATACAAAAAAAACAAATAAATAAAAATAAAAAACAAACGCAAGAAAATAAAAAAACAAAAACAAATAAAAAACAAATAAATACAAAAAAACAAATAAAAACAAAAATAAGAAAAATAAATACAAAAATAAATAAATACAAAAACAAATAAAAAACAAATAAATAAAAATAAAAAACAAACGCAAGAAAATAAAAAACAAAAAAAAAAAAAAAAAAAAAATAAATACAAAAAAACAAATAAAAAACAAAAATAAGAAAAATAAATACAAAAAAAAATAAATACAAAAACAAATAAAAAACAAATAAATACAAAAAACAAATAAACACAAATAAAAAACAAACGCAAGAAAATAAAAAAACAATAAAAAATAAAAAATAAATACAAAAAAAACAAATAAAAAACAAAAATAAGAAAAATAAATACAAAAAAAACAAATAAAAAAATAAATACAAATAAAAAATGCAAGAAAATAAAAAAAAAAACAAATAAATACAAATAAAATACAAATAAATAAAAAACAAATAAATACAAAAAAAAGAATAAAAAACAAAAAAAACAAATAAATACAAAAAGAATCGTTGCGTTACCAAACGCATTTTTTTTTTTCTATTCCAAGAAGTTGAAATTTTGTGCGCATTTATCAAACGGGTTCTTTTGCTTAGAAATTGTTGGAATAGAAATAAAAAAGTTAACTATTTTAAGAAAAAACTCTTCCCAAACCAAAGAAATTTTACCACGCGCGCACCCTTACTTGCAGAATGAGTAATTTTCAAAACTCAAATATGTAATATCTCTAACAAAATGAAGACAGGCCCCATGCATCAATGCTTTCATACTAATAGGTTTTAGGTGTTTTTCCTCCTCCATCCTTTGCTCAGTGCCATAAAAAATCAGAAAAAAAAAGACAACAAATCTTTAAAATCATTAATGAGGTATAGCAAGAGAGAGTGACCCATGTAGGGTATGTAAAATAAAAAGAAAGAAGGAGAGAAGATTCTCCTTTCTTTTTTTCTTTATTTTGTTTTCCTCTTTAGTTCCTTTTCAATCTAATAAAAAATAAAGTGATCTTTCTTATTTCTTTATTATTTTCCTTTTAGTTCCTTTTTCAATCTAATAAAAAATAAAATGATCTTTCTTTTTTCTTTTACTTCAAGCTTTTCTTTGAAATTGCAAATAAATAAATATACATCTAACATGAGTTCATTTTTTTTTTTTTACTATGTTTTTATTTTATTATTCTGCAAAGAAATTCAAAGTATGGAAAATGCATTCCATATTTTTTTGATCTATCTATTATGTGAAAATCAAATGCAGGATAATAAAAAAGTACGACTTCAATACTACTATCAAATGATATAACTAATTTAAATTATGCTTATCCTAAATAATCTATACCTCACTAGCAAGTGTTTGCTGACATTTATTGTGGCTTGTATAAATTTGTTATTTGTCCTAATGTTGCTAACACTTTTATATTATTATTATTTTTCTAAATACGAAAATAAGGCATATAATTATATAAAAATTACTTTTATTTTTATAGACTTAGTTTTTTTTTTTTTTTATAGACTTAGTTTTACATATCGAACTACTGAACTAGTTTGTGATAATAATAAAGCAAATAGAGAATTAGTCTGATAAAAAATATCAATAAGACAATAATAGAGTTGTCAATAACCAGTATTATTTCATTTTATTTCGACACATAAAAAATATTTTTCATGAGTATATCGTTCTAAATTAGTGTGTTTTTATCCATTGAACTTGGTTCGTATTAAATCAAATCATTAAGTTTCATCATCACATATAAAACAATTCCTAAAAGTGTGTATTTATTTTTTATGGGAGTACTTCCAGTCAATTATGATGTGACTTAAGAAAAGTTATTTATTTTTATAATAAATAATTTATACTGTGATGTGCCGTCCCGCAATCGATTGAATACGCATTTCAATACCCCAATCGAGAGGAAATTGGGTTATTTTTTGTACCCCATACTCATTTCTAACTTCAAAGGAATCTTCTACTATAAGAAGCATCGTGTATAAAATTTAATTTTTTTACCATGGCAAAGCCCCGGAGCATTCTCGTAGCACAAGAAAGTGGGTACAATACCAAAGTAAGCTTAGCTCAACAGAAAACCAAGAAATCCGTCAGATCGTGGCTAAATTTCAAATGGCTCATCTATATGCTTCCAAGGCCACAGAGAACCTTGTGGCATCAGAACACGCAATCAAGAGTCATGGAACATATATCCCAATTATAGACCACATCACCACCCGCACATAAACATTTCTAGTTGGCAATGAAATGATGGACCAACTACACAAAATAGAGAAACAGCACTCAGAAGAGTCAGAACCACCATACGAAACTGAAATCATCAGCGAGAATCTCATTAGTCATTACCACTTAATATTCTGCCATGTATAAAGACCTACCCAAACAGAGAATTTCGAAAGGTCTTAAAACTTATTCAAACCCATCCCACGATGGTCACCACACCAGTCCATTGCTATTCTAAAAAGCACCAGAACACGCTTAGAACCCCCCGCGAAGGCGAAGCACCAGATGGAGCGTAGACTCCTTCTGAATGTTGTAGTCAGCAAGGGTCCTTCCATCCTCCAGCTGCTTACCGGCGAAAATCAGTCTCTGTTGGTCTGGTGGGATCCCCTCCTTGTCTTGGATCTTTGCCTTAACATTATCAATAGTGTCCGAGCTCTCGACTTCCAAGGTGATGGTTTTTCCTGTCAGGGTCTTGACGAAAATCTGCATTCCACCACGGAGACGGAGGACAAGGTGAAGGGTCGATTCCTTTTGGATGTTGTAGTCGGCCAATGTCCTGCCATCTTCAAGTTGTTTACCGGCAAAGATCAGCCTTTGCTGGTCCGGAGGAATACCCTCTTTGTCCTGAATTTTAGCCTTCACATTGTCGATGGTATCAGAGCTTTCGACCTCGAGGTAATCGTCTTCCCAGTGAGAGTCTTCACGAAAATCTGCATACCACCCCTCAACCGGAGCACCAAGTGGAGAGTAGACTCTTTCTGGATGTTATAGTCTGCAAGAGTCCTGCCATCTTCAAGCTGCTTGCCAGCGAAGATAAGTCTCTGCTGGTCCGGGGGAATACCCTCCTTGTCTTGGATTTTCGCCTTAACATTGTCGACGGTGTCAGAGCTTTCAACCTCCAATGTTATGGTCTTCCCAGTAAGTGTCTTCACGAAAATCTGCATCCCACCCCGCAAACGGAGCACCAAGTGGAGGGTGGATTCTTTCTGGATGTTATAGTCCGCAAGCGTCCTGCCATCTTCAAGCTGCTTTCCTGCAAAAATGAGCCTCTGCTGGTCCGGTGGAATACCCTCTTTGTCTTGGATCTTAGCCTTGACATTGTCAATGGTGTCAGAGCTCTCAACTTCTAGGGTAATTGTCTTTCCAGTGAGGGTCTTCACAAAGATTTGCATGCCTCCCCTGAGACGGAGCACCAAGTGAAGGGTGGACTCCTTCTGAATGTTATAATCGGCCAAGGTTCGGCCATCTTCCAGCTGCTTGCCAGCAAAGATAAGCCTCTGCTGGTCTGGAGGGATGCCTTCCTTGTCCTGGATTTTTGCTTTCACATTATCAATTGTGTCAGAGCTTTCCACCTCGAGGGTGATTGTCTTGCCAGTAAGGGTCTTAACAAAGATTTGCATGCCCCCCTGAGACGGAGCACCAAGTGGAGGGTGGACTCCTTCTGAATATTATAATCGGCCAAGGTACGGCCATCTTCCAGCTGCTTGCCAGCAAAGATAAGCCTCTGCTGGTCCGGAGGGATGCCTTCCTTGTCCTGGATTTTTGCTTTCACATTATCGATCGTGTCAGAGCTTTCCACCTCAAGGGTGATCGTCTTGCCAGTGAGGGTTTTCACAAAGATTTGCATCTGAAATCATAAATTAGTCCGTTAGAATATATCGACTGACATGTTCACATAATCATAAACTCTAGGCACTACCATCCGTGCTCCACTCAATTATATCTAATAGAATTAGCACAAGAGCAATCAATCAGGACAAAGAAGACATCTTTCAGAATCCAAAAATCAACATCTAAAAAAATCAATCGTCAAAATCCAGAAACTTGCAGACCCTTCTCTTATCCACCAACGGAAACCGCCAAACATAGCCCGAGTTAAATTAACAATCCACAAGATTCAATTCATGCAAACGAGCCGCACGCGAGACCCCACAGGCATAATCTAATTTGGAGTAGAACGCCACCAAGCAAACCCAATTTGGATGGATGAACAATCTACAAGCATAACATCAAAAATAGACAAAAGGACCCGATTCAACGCTAAAATACCCGAGACGCACAAAACGACTAGAATCAAACGCCCGACCAGCAAACGGACCTCCGGCTCGTGTTTGCATGACTCTTAAACACCGGACATAGATGATCGATCACACAATTCCACGATGCGAAGAATTCGTTTACAATCAAAGGGAAAAAGGTCCAATCGACCCGCACAAGCGGAACCGATTCGTGCGATATTAGCCTCGAGAGATCTCGGAATACAAAAGCTACGAACAAATAAAATCTTGCGATTACCTTGACGCGAAGAGAGAAGAACTTCGAGAGGTCGAGCGGAGAGAGAGCACCTAGGGTTTGAGTTTTCTTCTGCAACCGATAGCGAATTGGGAGACCGGGAGATCGTGCGCATTTATAGGCTACGTGCCGCATCGAAGACGAAACCCCGGGTAGACGCCACGGCAACGCGTTTTTCCGTTGCGTCGCCCGCACGACGCGACAATCGAGGCATCTCGTGTCGTGCAAAACGCGCCACCGTTTTGGGCCACGCAATGAAAACCTCCGCGAAAGGAACACTTCAACTCAATGCTTGTGGAGCTCAACCTAAAAAAATTGACACGACAAGTCACTGAATTTTGTTTTGGCACAACATACTGCATGATTTGTAAATTTTTAATTTATTTCAATTTGATCATGAACTTTAATTTAATATATAATATGATTCCTAATTTTTTAATTTATTTAATATGAACTTTTGATACATGTTCGTTTTATTCCTTGAATAATATAAAAAAATGTTTGATGTTGTTTCTAAACATGAATTATTGGGAGGTTGACAACCCAAATACTAAGTTGAATATGTAGAAAAAATTAACGACCACATTGCACATTCGATTAAAATTGAAGGACCATATTGAATATATTATGAATCATGTTGTATATTTGATTAAAGTTTAAGGATCATATTAAATATATTATGGTCCACGTTGCACATTAGGCAAAATTTTATGGACTATTTTTATTATATAAAAAAAATTATAAGACTTTTGCTTTTTGTAAAGAAAGGCCTATCCTCAATTCTCTCTCTTTTAGTAGCTATTAATTTGTATTAGAAGGATCATAGATTGGAAGCTACTCAAAGTGAGATCAAACGTACTTTTCTTGATGAGATTTTTGATAGATTAATGAAATCATCGATGTCACATTATTTTCCTTAAAGATAATATTTCTATTTTGACGGGAAACAACTCGTCTTCTGGATAATTAAAATGTTTCTTAAATTAAATGTTAAAATTTTGATGTGAATATAGATATTCGTGCGTTTTGAAAGATGAACAAATTAAATAGTTTAGAAAAAAAATCATAATGAAAAAAAAAAGTTCAGACTTGGGTTGGGCCTAATCCGGGCTTGGTTGTCCACGCAGATGGCTATCAGATCGGCCCAGGGACAGGCCCATTAAGGGCTCAAGCCCACCAGTTTCTCGCCCCTCTTCTTTCTTCGTCGCCGCGACAGTTTCAGGCCATCTTCTGCGCCATCAGAAAGTTTCAGATCGCCACCAGTAGACAGTGCGGAGGTGCCTTGCAGCAGTCGAAGCTCTCTCTCTCTCCAGCTATGTCGCGTGCTTCAGGTCCTCGATCAGGCGACGCGATCTTCGCCAGCGTCGAGCGAGTGGTGAGCAGAATCTTCGCATCTCCCGCATCTCAGTCTTCGATTTCGTTTCTGCGCACGGACTTCCGGCGATGGCGCGCGATCTCGCTTCTTCGCCGAGCGCTCATCTCGGAAATGCTACCGAGGAAGATGTGTTTTTCTGTTGATTTTGATCTGCGCAGTCGACTTCGAAACTTATGCGTTGTTATAGTCAGGACTTGCAATTTTTTTACTCCAGAAATTGGCGAAATCTCAGTAGCGATTTGTGTTACCTCAGCGTTGTGTGGTGTAGACGAGATCATGATGCTTTTTGGCTTGTGTGTTGTAGAATGCGGAACTGTTTACGTTGACGTATGGAGCAATCGTGCGCCAGTTGCTCACGGATCTGGAGGAGGTAGAGGAAGTCAACAAACAGCTCGATCAAATGTATTGCTCCCGTCCTTTTTACTGAATTCACCGTCGTTTTGTTCCTCGGAGAAGTTGTTCTGTGATCTTTGGTAATTATCTAATGATTTGGTTAACGAGTGCCCGATTGAACTTGTTAAGAACGGAAACTTTAGAATTTTCATTATACTGGTTGCCCTCGTGTTAATGCATAATAGTGTCTTGAAAATTTGATTATTCTAAATAAGTATACTTAACAAGTGTCTGAGGGGAAATTCTTTAACGAGACCTATTTTCTAATTATGTTTAACATGTACTTGTTTTGGAGTTGCTGGCGATTCTGTTGTGGAAGGTTTTATGATTCCCTTTATGCTAACAAGTAGCAGTAGTAGCAATAGCAGCAATAACAACAGCAGCGGTAGTAGTAGTAGTAGTAGTAGTAGTAATTGGTAGTAATTTAAATGGGATCTTTAGTTGGATTTATGGGAATAAACGGGAGGTTAGTTCTGAAGAATTGAAAGCCTGTTATGGATGGAACTAAAATATGTTCCGGTTGACTTCGGTATCGAGTCCGACCACACATGATTTCATTAACGCGAAGATCAACATGAGACAATGAGAGTACTCCTGGTGGTTATCTTGGATGAGAAGGATATGGGTGTCTTGGGATTTTTTTTATCTTTCAAACTTCTATTTGTACGCCTCTTACTTCACAGAACATTCTCCTGTTGGTCATGTTTGAATGCACCAATCATTGACTAAAGCTTGATATGGATCTACTTCATGAACAAGCAAGGGATAAAGTCTCAGCTTGACTTATACTGCATCTCTTATTGCATGGATTCTAACCGATCTCTCTTCTAAGTCAATAATTTCATCTATTCCTTATGCATTCTTCTTTTCTGTTGGCCATAGAGTGGTTGGGTTACATCACCCTTATGCACTCTCATGCAATCGGAAGAACCAAATTCCCACATGCTTATATCTAATCACAAAATGAGAGTAAACTTTGTTTACTTTCAATCTCCTTGTAGGGGTTATAACATTGGAATACGACTCATTGACGAATTTCTAGCTAAATCAAATGTCGGCAGATGTGTTGACTTTAAGGAGACAGCAGAAATGATTGCAAAGGTACATACTCATTATCTTATCTTCATCTAGGATGCTGTTGCATTGATGATCACTAACTGTTGGACATCTGTGCTGTAGCTTCATTTTCCCTTATGTCCTTGTCTTATATTCCACTTCGAGATTTCTATTACCACGACCTTATAGGTGTTTTTACCCTCCATGATTTTCCCGTTCCACTAGACTTTTCTTTACTTTCTTTTGTTTTTGGCATAGGTGGGTTTTAAAATGTTCCTAGGAGTTACTGCCTCTGTGACCAATTGGGATGCGGATGGTACCTGTTGCAGTATAGTTTTGGAGGATAATCCCTTGGTTGACTTTGTCGAACTTCCAGATACATGTCAAGGTCTATATTATTGCAACATCTTGAGTGGGGTCATAAGAGGAGCTTTGGAGATGGTAAGCTCTAATCCATTATCTTGCTTAACTTTGGCTCATCTCATTTTTGTTATATTAGGCGTGACCTTATTTTCGTTTACTTGTTGCTGCTTTTGTTTTGTTCAAAATATAAACAAATCTTGGATAGTAAACTGATTCATCCTCAATCATATTTCAATAGAAACTACAAAGAATCTCAATGAAATTATATCTTTGTTGTTTTTCCTGAAATAAGAGCAGCCGCTTCTTTTTGGTGCTTGGCCTTACCAGATAAAGAACTGTGATTTCTGAAGTTGGCAACTGAACTTTCAATCTTTCCTTGTTGATTTCCACCAATCAGCTTGTTGTTGCCTGTTGTAATTTACTGGAGAGATGATGAGTTGTGAATCTGAAGCAGGAAACCTTCAGTCACTTTCCTTATTTAACAAACTTATGTAGTGTATGTATAGTTTTTATGCTTCAAATGTAGTGCCAAGAAACCTTTTTCCTTTGTTTAGAGAAGATTAGCTAGAATGTTATGGTCAGAGTATATATTCTTTAGCTTTTCATTTTTGCTTTCTACTCCAATTTCATTTTTTGTTTAGATAATGACACCGCAACTACGAGTACACGATCTTTTGCCTGTTTTACAATTCAGTGTTGAAACTGTTTTTTGTTCATCCAAGTACCTTAACTTTTCAAACATGATTCAATGTGAGGGCTTCGTTAGAATTGTGGTAGGAAAATGCCAATGTGGACACTACTGCCATCAAATAGCCATTAACTGTCCATATTGGCATCCAAAGTGGCCTCTTAAGACAATGGCATATTAACAGAAACATAGTGGAAAGCTAAAATCATTCAAGTCTTAACTCTCTCCCCCCCTTTCTTCTTTCTTTCTCTCCCTCCCTCCCTCCCTCCCTCCCTCCTTATCCCGCAACACCTAAATGAAGTTGGTGCAATTTTTGCTGATGAAGCAAACCACGTCATAAATATTGTTTAGCTTTGCCGAATACGTGAGCCACATCAGAAAAATCATGTAACATGGCAATTTATTAGATAAATGTCCCACATTGATTCACATTTGGAAAGTTGAAGTATTTGATTGAAGAAAAAAAAGTATTGGTACTCAATGTTAAAAGGGGCAAAATTTTAGGTATTTGCGGGCTCATCACACGTCTTACTCGATGGTCAAAATGGACACTATGAAAAGGATCTGTGACGTTTTCTCTTACGTTAGAACTAATGGTTGAGGATCTTTGGAATTTAAGGCCTCACAAAATCTCCATGAACCTTATTTCATTCTGAAGTTTCTGGAGATTTGTACTTTGACAAGTCCCTTTACCTTCCAGTATATGTGGTATTACTTTGTCAGGCTTTTGCACAGTGTGTTAAATTCCCAAAAGTCTGGGCTTAGTCCTAGTGTGGCTAATTATCCTCTCGTATGGCTATTGATCATCACCTTGATAAGTTGTTGCCTCAGGAATTAGCTAATCAGATGCGAGCCCCTCCATGGCTGGATTTCTCCTTGTGCTTCTCAGTCTATGGGGCATCAGCAGTTGTTTCCAGCCCTTGTTCCCTCCCAAGGGCAGGTTCTTAAGCTGTACTCTCCCGTTTGCCACTAGAAACACCATGTTCAGCCTGACTTGCATGTGTTAAGCATGCCACCTGCGTTCATCCTGAGCCAGGATTGAACTCTCTAAGAGATCCATACTTGCTTTACTTAAAGCTTGTTTTCGATATTCTTTTTCCATAAGAGTATAAGCAAGCAGCTAGTTAGGGAAAAAAAACCATAAACTAAAGGAAGAGAGCAATGAAATGTTTAAAATTGATGATGACCGAGTGTTTTGGTTTTTCTCTCACCAAGAGCTCCAAATGAATACGAGGGCACACCGTTCAAGTGTTCCCGTTTCTTAAAAGAAGCAGCTCAACATTCCTCAACAGCTCCATGCCATTAAACAAGTGCTTTATAGATGACAGAGAGCAGGCAACATGCCTCAACCTGTCCATAATTAAGAAAGTGCACTTTGTTCTGTTTCAAGGTGATGCATCACCCAGCGGTCCAACATGAAAGAAGCTCAGAGGAGCCCTTGTCTGCCAATAAATGGAATCTGTTTGTGATAAAAAAAAAATTGTTTTCTTGAAACTTAGGGTGCTTTTGATTCTTTAGAGCATTGTTTTTTATGTTCTTAGTGAGACTTCCTCCCTTGACACTTGATGCTGGTATGAGGATGGATAGCATGTGCTATGTTATTTGAATGCCTACTGTCGCATTGTGCCCTTTAGATTGAGATATCAAAGCTGCTGTCTCTGAGTTTGACTCTAAGCTGTTCCATATCAAATATCTCACATTAGAGACAATGTTACTTCCTGCATCCTGGATATTGCTTTGGCAGATTCTGCTGTATGATATCTGGATTTGATATAGATTTTTCTCTTGGAGACTTGGTTAAAAGTAGCATTTTAAGAGGTAGGCATGAAACTTGAGAGGTGTCGACCTTATGTGTATTTTTCTGTTGAGTAGAGATGGCGACGTTGCTTTATGCCACACTTGTTCTTTTTTGTTCCCTCTTTTCTGATGGTGCTGAATATGCTATCTCCTTTGTTAAGGTTTCAATGAAGACGGAAGTAACATGGATTCGTGATGTGCTTCGAGGGGATGATGCATTTGAGTTACAAGTGAAACTCCTGAAGCAGGTTCCCGAAGAGTACCCATACAAAGATGATGAGTGACATGGATCATACTCCTCCGCCCAAACCCTTGTCCAATTGCTTTGTTTATAGATAGGAGCATGCTAGAACCGTTTTCCTCTTGGGAGTATGCATTACTTTCTTTCCTTCGTCGCTTTGTTTTCTTTTCTGTTGGGGTGAACTTTGCTACGCTGTACTTAAAGGGGGATGACGCACATCTAGTCACTGGGAGACAGGGTAGTAACGGTGGAAAAGCAAATAAATAGGTTTCAAAGTTTTATTCAGAGGATCGAAGTAATGATACAGTTTAGCGATGAAGGAGCAGCCTTGAATTGTGCGCCATACTTTTAATTGATTATCAAGCTTTAGGCCTTCTCCGCTAGCTGCTATCGAACGAAGAATGTTAACCAGGCGGTAGCCAGGCATTGTCACGACTAGGGGTGTTAATGGGTCGGGTCGGGTCGGGTTTTGTTGTTACCTAACCCGACCTGAAACATAATGGTCACGCACTGTGACCCGACCCGAACCGACCCGAAATACATTAGACCATCTAATGTGTTTCGGGTCGGGTCAGGTCGCTGGGTTTTCCATTTTTTTTTTTTTTTCACCTTTCTTTTATCTGGGGTTCGGGTTGGGATGGTATATGGGTGAGGAAGAGAAGCCATCCCGAACAAATGGCTACCCATTTCCATCAGATGAAAATCTCAACCCATATTCCAAACCAGAGAAGGAATTAGAGACAATTAGAGCCGTGACAGAAGAATCATTGGAAGATGCGGAGTCGCCGTGATTGCCACAATTAGAGACTTCTTCTTTGAGAAGCAGAGAGCATGTTGAGAGCCCATCTTCTTCTTTGCTCTCTCTCTCCATGTCTCTTTATTTCTGATGAGCAACACGGCCACGAACGATCGACACGAAAAGGTCTTGGGCTAAGCTGACCACCCCTAGTTTCCCCTTGCAAATGCTACCCCTCCACGACCCTATCACGGCATGAACGAAGGATGCACGCAACAACCAATATTTCCAGAAGCATATCAAATTTAAGAAGATGTCCCCAGTTGAGGCATTTCATCAAACAGTTGGAGCATGCTACCGGAACGAGAGATTTCTGCCTAGACCGAGACTCAAACCTGGACCGGGACTCATGACAAACAACAAGCATGGACCAGGATAGCAGCACTAATACAAGCGAGGCCGGAACTCGCACGAACTGGAGAACGCCAGCCCGGTCATGTGTGCCCAAAACAGAATGCGAGGAACAGTCGTCGGAGAAGAAGCCGGAGCCAAGAAAGATGAGAACTTGTTTATGTTTGTTGGCTTGTTTGGATTTGGAGTTAATGTGTTTTGGGTCGAACAATGTCCCAACCCTACCCGACCCTAAACATATATTCTTTGCTTGTTTTATATATGTCTCTTATATAGTATTAAGACCCGAAACAAGTATAATACTTGTTTCGTGTTCGGGTCGGGTCGGGTCAGGTTTTTTGACACCCCTAGTCACGACCCGGACTGGTCCAAGCAGCTTGTGAAATGACAAAGAGAGGTGCAAAGGGAAAGGGCCGTAACAAATTTGTAATTTACCCTATCGGCAATAACAGCTTGAGCTTAGAAGCATTACATTTAAATGCGAATAACTCCATGTCCGAGGCCTGAGGGATTGGGACTGGAAGCATAAGGACCGAATCCTTACATGCTGAATGGTGCAAGTGAGAAGCTCGCATTGTGGTCAAAACAAAGTTGCGACAGTTTGAGGAAGGTGAGGAAGAAGTGATGGAATCCTATATCCATAATAAAATAAAATAAAAATTGGTCTCAAATTTCGCTTCGCATCCCATCCCCCATGTATGAACCCCTCCGATGGATTGATACATCTAAATCGGTACTAGACATAGACAACTACTGGGCTAAGTAACAAAAATCCCCCCAATGCAAAGGAGCTGATGAATCAGATAATTCCCTCTTCTATCCACAAACCAAGATGGTAAAACATGGTAAAAGCCCCATCCAGTTTCACTAATGTCGGCATTCGCATTGCAGTGGGTCATTCCGTTGCTTTACCGTGTCGGTTCTCTGTGAAATGACACGAGGTGCGCAAGCACTGATTGGAACGGATTTGGAATCGCCACATGAGGACAGACGAGAGCCGTTGAATTGGCCCAATGGTGTCTCTTTGAATAGAACCAATCGGTGGTGCGATCCGTGGCGCATTTCTTCTGGTTGCCGACACCATTGCTGAACATTTCTGGCACGTGAAGGGGTCGAATGAGTGATTCCCCTTTTAGAATGGAATGGGAGTCGGCCGGAGGCAGAAAGAAGACCAGGCTTTTTGTTTGAGCAACTTTAGTTGAATTTGATTTTCGTCGGTTCTTCTTTAAGCTGTCAAATCTCGCTTCGGCAAACCCTATAAAGGCATACCCACCTCATTCGTTGCAAGTAATGTCTAGTTCCCCTCGCGTCCACGTTTTCGTCAGGACAAAAGACATAATCCTTCCCCGTATCGAAATCAATTATTGGCTTTCAAATCATGGAACTCTCTGTTTCATGTGCTTACATTTGCTCTGGATTCCCAATTTTCTTTTTATGGATGGAAAGGATGGGGAAGGAGGGGCAATTAGCTCGGCCATTCTCTTTGGCCATTGTTGCAGAATGTACGGTTTCACTTATAACTATCAAGTCTACTCATAGTTGTACGACCTCATCTCCACGGTCTTATCGGTATGTCAAAGGTCGGGAAGTTTCTCTCCATGAGATAATAAATATTCAATTTACAAATCGATTAAATATTTTCTTTACTACACGCTCAAATTTGTAATTTCACAGAAGATAGTGTGACCTCGTCAATCACAAGGCAACGCTCTCAATGATTAGATTCCTAATTTTATAGGAAAATTTCATTTTAGCCCCCTCAATTTCGAGATCGGTGCGCAATTAATTCTGAACATCCAAAAGCTACATTATACATCCTTGAACTTGGATCTCCTAATGCTTATCAAAACCCTAACAAAACCCTAACGTTGTCGTTGTCCATTAACATAGTTTTTTTTTTTTTTTTTTGGTCAGACCATTAACATAGTTGAGCATGTCCCTTCCAGAGCAGGTAATAAAGACACCATCAATCATAAAGACGCAATTGTACATCTTGGAATTAAACATAAAGACAATCTAACATATTGTGTTTGGATTCCTTGAATTGATGGTTAGCTCGTGGAGACACAATCGTGCATCTTTGACACCCTTATTCTGTCTTGATAGAGTAATTTATCGATATACATAGACTACTATGCTAACTTCCACTCACCCCATTTCCTCTCTCTCTCTCTCTCTCTCTCTCTGTGCACACATGTCTAAAGGTGTCTCTTAGAGTCCAGATCCATCTTGATTGAATGTGAAAATGAATGACATCATTTAGTGAACACTCTCTCTCTCTGTGCACACATGTCTAAAGGTGTCTCGTAGAGTCCAGATCCATCTTGATTGAATGTGAAAATGAATGACATCATTTAGTGAACACTCTCTTTGTCGTCGTCGTAGCCGTTAAGGTCGGTGTGTGCTTATCTTCATGACTTGTCGATCACGAGCCAACTAATCATCTCAAAAATGAGATTATAGTGAACTACTGATGACTGATTTTAACCTGATTTCGCAAGAGACAAGGATTAACCGAGTCTTCAAATGGATTGCGTGATCGAATCCCACAACCCCTAACCATTTCACTTTATGTTATTGTCATGTGAAGTGCTTTCTCAAACGTGATTTGCAATCACACGTGATCGACCGACACACAGTTGATAATCAGTACTGATAGTGAACAATGATCTCTTTCCAAACTTTAAGTTTTCACCTTGTGTGGGAGAGATTTTACTCGCTCGAAATTTTATCTTTCTCGTTCAAAGCATTGGCCAACATTTAAGAAAGAAGATGACTTTTGGAGGTCGAATGCATCAATGTCAGTATGAGATGATCTAGAGCTGAACTAAATACCGAACTTGCTGAATTTATGATCCCGGGTTAGCGTCGCTTGTGATGGGATTGAGTTTTTCGTGCCTTGGGCGCCTCTTGAATACCTTGGGTGGTCGTCAAGCATGGCATGAATGTGTAGAGAAAGTATTCCCGATTCGAATGAAGCTGAGATAAAACCTAAAGCTTAATACGCCACGACATACAACAAAACAAAACAAAGGGTTCGAGAAACAGCCGAGGTCATGGTCCTACGATCATCAACAAGATTAAAAAAGAATGGATAAACAAAGTTAGGGCTTGAAATCAAAGCAGAAGCATCCAACTCAGTTCTGCATGTAAGCCTCGAGCTTAAAAACTAGAGGCCTCAACGCCCCGATCTTCGCTTAAATGGAAGCACATGTATCAAGGTCCAAACAGATCAAACCCTATGTAACTTCACTTTTGCCTCGTCAAGGTGTACGTTGAATTAGAACCCTACTACCTGGTGCAATTCCACCTGCCGTCGCTCTGCATCACTATTGTTGGAATCGCTTTCTTCAAGTAAGAGACTCGCTCACACGGGTCAACTGAGTTAGCACACGAGTCGAGCCGCATGTCAAATTGATTCATCACGAGCACCCAATCCAAATTGCATACATTTCTATCTTTGGCAAGGACTATAATAGTTGTATTCTTGCTCGCACATGTATATATAATTGCCGCATTACATTTCGAGATCTGTCTAGATACTCAATCTTCTTCTTCTTTTTTGTCGGTGAATTACTCAATCTAAAACTTACCAAAGACGTAATTTAACTTATTTTCTTCCCAAAACCTGAAACTTTCATAATATATAAATACTGATACATAGATTCACATATTTTTTTATCCAAAATTCTATTTAATGTGAATATGAATAGTATTTTAAATTTTGTTGGGAACAATAAGAAATTTCCTTTTGTTCTTATTAAAATGTAAATAAGTAGGCTAGCATTTTCCACCTTGGCTTTCAAAAGTCTCAATCTATGGAAAAAATAAGTTGACCAAAATTTACTTTTGCGCGACGTTAGAAAAATACCAATATGAAAAGCTGGTGTGAAAATTAGTGGGCGACAAGTCAACCAAAGACGTATCAATGTTACTGATCAAGGAGAGCAAGATGACTGAGGCCGTGTTACCCTAAGTTCAGGACCGTAAAAGGATAATGTTTTACGTCGGTTTACGGAAAATGTTTTCCATAAGCTAATAATAATAAATTTAGATTGGGGAAAAATGATTTATCTTTCCGGTAAGAAGGGAATCACTTTGTTTGAAACACCAAAGAAATGAAAACTAATTATTTTTTTTTGAAAACTATTTTTATGAAAAATATTTTTTTTATTATGAAATTGACAAAATTGAAAATTTTAGAATTAAATCGGCATTCGTTCAATATATTTAGGATGACTCAGACTATCTCCCCAACTAATTAATTGCGCAAGTACTCATAGCTTATTTATAGAATAGAATCATCACTAGATTAATTTATGGCTATCTCACATAACCGCAATTCGTTCAAACATTTCAATGAGTTGTTTCTAAGATTGAGGACCTAGGACAATCAAATAACCAACCGGAACTTCTTTGGGCGGTCCATATTTCCAAGTTAGATCTAGGGTAAACAGATTCAATCTCCTCATTTGAGAATGTAGAATCCCGTGGGAACTCAAGGGTTTAATATTAATGCTTTAACATTCTCCTATAGATTGGACTTTGACTTAAGACTAAGTACGGAAATATATATCAAGAGAAAAATAAGGTGCATAAAAAGATCTAAATTCAGGATTTCTTATTGTGAATGCTATGAAAATGGCATAAATAATTGAACTTAGATAAGCAATGATTTCTTTGACATCAAGCTCCATATACATAGTGTACAAGAATATGTCAACCTTCTCAAATCTCCTACAATTGAAAAATTAGGAGAGATTGAATCTTATCTATCACTAAAAACTATAAATTTGAATTACAAGTATAATTAGGGGTGTGCATTAGTCCCGATCCAATTCGAGAACTGGACCGGATCAAACCGGCTAATTCTAGGTAGTTCCCAGTTCCCGGTCCTCAGTTCCACATAAGGAACTGGACCAATGAATCGGCCAAATTTTCTTTCTTTCTTTCTTTTCTAAATTCTGAATTGGTTGGTGTGGGCTAGTTCCCAATGTGGGGACCGATCCACCCTTGAATCAATTACCCCTAAGTATAACATACTAATTTTACCTTAGAATCACAATAGCCATGCTATGCCATTCATTACAAGATGGGTTGCTAGATTCAAGCATTTTTTCTGAAAAGTTCATGCAATTACCTCTGATCCAAGAGCATTTGGTATGTGTATTTGACGAGAAATTAGCTTGTAAACAATAATAGATGGTTTTGGTTTTGTCCAAAGAGGATTTGGAGGGATTGGATTAGGAGAGAGATCCCATATCAGTTGATGTACTCTAACTTAGATAGGCTGTGACCTTTGATCTAATTGGAGTCATGTCCGTGCTCATATTTTCCCTCAAACTTGTTGTTTTGACATCTTTGGCAAGTTTTTCTGAACTTCCATTTAATAATCTCTTCAGTCAATCCTGCATCATTTCGTTGTTCGCTATTTGATTGTTTTATTTATGGGTCTGATGTCTGTGTTGTGATAATTCCTCAAAGAAATTCTAAAAGTTAAAAAGGAGGCCAACTCTTTGGTGGTGTAAAGAATCAATGTTGAACTAGTTATGAGTATAAACCGGCCCATGCAACCAATGCTCGCCCTACTCATTTAGATCATCATTGATCAGATGGTACATTTGGCTCTCAAGAGCAACACAATTTGTACACAATTTGTACATGGGGCTAAGTAAAGTAAGCTGAGGAATTCCATCTCTTCGTTCTCTAGGAGTCGCCTTCAATCCAAAAGCAGTTCTTTTCAGGACTCTCCGTTGGAACATGGGCAATTAATTATTGATCGGAATACATTGAGAGCAGAGACACGGACAAGGGTGTGTTCTGCGTAAGCTTAAGATAGCATGTGACTCAAATAAATTGAAATGTGGTGTGAAGACCTTAATAATTATTCGCAGAAATGATGAAGAAAATAGTTATGGGACACCCTCTTCAAAACTTTACCTTTTTGCAATAAATTCCCATTATCTCCTCAAAGTCCACGACCTCCACCTTCCTCCACCACCATATAAACGCGTGTTCTCTGCTTCAACCATAGATTCTCAATCCACAACTCTCATCCCAAACCCTAGTTATATGATTAGCTTTGTAAACGAAGGAGAATGGCCACCTCAAAGCCTTATGTAGGCATGTCTGAATATCTCTCCCTCTCCTTCTCTCTCCCTCTCTTCCCTTCAAGGCCCAAAACCCTAGTCTTCTCTGAATCATCTAGAGATGCTGACTCACTAGTCCCAGACCTTCCTCTCGCAAAATGGTTGCGAAGCGAAATGCACCCTTTTCTTTTCTCTCCTTCACATTCTGGTTAGTGGCTTAAGTTCACCGGATAGTGAGAGCTACTCTTTGGGCTTCTTTATTTGCGATTGGTGCACTTCAGTTCTTGGAGAACTGTAAGGGCACACAACAGAATTTAGTGAAGAACAGCCCTTCTTTGCCTTAATAACATAGGTAACCAAACAGTCGGTATTACTCTCTCTCTCTCTCTCTCTCTCTCTCTCTCTCTCTCTCTCTCTCTCTCGTTTTCAGATGTTAACATGCGGAATCTCAGTTACTATATAGTCTTGGACAATGGTTTCTACATATAGTTTGATCTGATGATATCTGTGTAACTCACTTAGTTGATTTACAGGCTAGTACTTCTTTAGTTACATGCTCATCATTAGTAAATCCATGTGAATTTTTTTTTTTCCATTTGCAACCAGAAAAACCTAATTTCTCTTTAGGTTTTCTTACTGATTTCTCATTGCCAAGTTCTTTTGTAGTTGCATGAAACATTTGATACCATGTAGTGGATAATGATTTTGCGAAATTCAGGAGTTTCTTCTCTAATTAGTAAGTTTCTTCTTCTTCTTCTTTTCCCTTGACAAGCAAGAAAATAAGATTAATACAGATCCATACAAATAAAAATAGAGTTATATTCTTTACTAGCATTCTCATTTGTTGTCCTGGCCTTTTCGTGATCGTTATTTGCTCTGAGATATTATAAATGCAACTTGAAGAGAAAAAAGAGAGAGAGAGAGAGAGAAGGGAAAGAATTAAATATGACATGAATATGCACATGTTGACGAAGGGACAATGACTATGCTTTCAGTGCAAAACTTAACACTATTAATGCATCGTTAGTTTTTTCTTCTTCTGAAAAAGCAATGCATATCTCTTTGTTGCCTAACCAAACCTATTGTGTTTCATCAACTTTGCTTGCCTCTTATTTGGTTTCACACTTCAGTATATTTGAAAAAGTCAAGCCTCTAAAATATGGTGGCGCATTGTACGATCTAGTTACTTGTATTCCTCAAAAGAACCACCTGTCTTAAACAGTGCATGTGCCCCCAATGATTCATGGAAAGTCTAGGATCTCCTCTAACGGAGGGTGCAAGCTTTAGAATTGATCATTGATAAACTCAGTTCAACTAATCACATGATTAGATTCTGATTTATGCCAAACACATCAGATGAAAGTCATTGAAATACTAAGCCAGCAGAAACCTATTCTTTAGAAAACACACACTAATGGACGTGAACCCTTGTTATTTTTTTGCAGTTTACAGGTGATCTTTTGGAAAATTAAATGTGTGCAAAACTGGAAAATCTTAGCATCCCAAGGAGAATATGTAAAGCCGTGGTAGAATATATCCATTGTCAAATTGATGGCAATGTCTATTAGAGTCACTACTCTATAATTAATAACCGCTTAATTCACATATTACCACCAATTCAACACCGCTTGTGAAGTCTCTCCACGACCCATGTTTCTGATACAACCCATCTAACTTATCAACCACGTGAGAAGTGAATTCAGTCTCTACCAACCCCCTTGGATACTGCTTAATCATGAATTTTCTAGTTTAGTGAAAATAGCTTCATGTGATAATCCATGGCCGTAAGACTTTGGGCTAGAGACGTAAATCTCCTTGTGAAGTCTCTATCATTGTGTTTGCCTGCCTGTCTGTGATAGACTGTTGTAGAGATAATGAGTGAAATTCAACAAATTGGTGGAACTTATACACAAGGGAAACAATTTCTTTTTCCATCATATTAAATCTTCACTGAATGAAGTTTAAACTTTTGTTTTTCGTTGCAACAGCAAATGAAACAGCCTGCAAAAGCTAAAAAATCAAGATGCATGTAAAGTACGTCCATGTTTCTTTCAGTGCGTAGTACAGACTTAAAATCGCAGGTAAAAAGCACATGGATGGAGCCCTCAGAGATGTAGCTGATGTTTTCCTGGGTTTTGACTAAGTGGGAGTTTTTCTTGTTACAGCGAGATAAGTTATCAATAAAGAATTTCCATGCTTTACTTTGATAGCAATTTGGTATGACAAGCCTCGGGAACTAAAGAGAAGTACAAACAATGGAAAATCATGTCTCTCTGAGACGTGAGAGAGAGAGAGAGAGAGAGAGAGAGAGAGGAGCATGTATTTTTGTGTGTGGAACTTTATGTATTGACCATAAAATAAGAGTACGTTTTGGAATAATCCAGCTCCAGAAACCGAGAGAGAGAGAGAGAGAGAGAGAGAGAGGCATGTATTTTTGTGTGGAACTTTTGTTGATCATAAAATAGGAGCGCGTTTTGGAAGAATCCGGCTTAGAGACTGACAACATATATCAATCATGTGTTTGGTGCGTGAAATTAGGAAACAGGGAGACTGCATTCATGAAGTGACAAGTGGAATGCTCCAACTTTATGTCTCTGAAGCTCCAGGAGCAAAAAGAAATCATGGATTTTGAGCCACCATTTCTTGAGAATTACAAGACCCTTTTGCAGAACAGACCTGACAAATTAGATGATGAAAATGGTGGCCGACAACCCCACCACAGCTCATGCTTATTGAGCACTGTGAGTTACCTCTCATTGATCTGAACCATCTACAAACTCGAGGGTCATCAGTTGCGAGAGCAAAGTGCAAGGAAGACATTGTGGAAGCTGCACGAAAATGGGGTTTCTTTCAAATATTGAATCATGGGGTCCCACCAGAGATATTGGAGAGCATGAAGCATGAGCAGACAAAGCTCTTCAGATTGCCTTTTCAGAAGAAAGCTGAGCTCAGTTTCTTGAATTTGTCGCCATCGTCGTCGTCGCTGTCATCGCTGCCGACCAAGACTTACCGTTGGGGAAACCCGCAGGCCACTTGCTTGAAGCAGCTTCCTTGGTCTGAGGCCTTCCATATACCTCTAGCAAGCATCTCAAGAATGAAAGAGAGTGACAATTTCAGGTATGGAATATCTGTTTTAGACACGCAATGAGTTATCTCCTTTTCTTTATAGAGCGATTCTTTATGGCTATATACAGAAGTTGAAGCATTTAGATATAAAATTACACTCAAAGTCTTGGACAGACTAATAGTGCCTTCTTTGAAATTTTAATTTGGATGAGATGAATTTCGAAGGTTAAATAGAAAAATAGATGTATTTGAAAAGTAATCATGAAATATCCTATTACTCAGTTTAGACATAAATGTTAGTAATTTATATTGAATAGCTGAGTCGCGTCTTGTGGTCCATTTCATCTTAAGGGAAGTGCCAACAATGTAGGAAAGGAAATATTTATCAATAAGCATACATAGATTAAAAAATAATAATGTAATTTACTCCTACTTTCTTGGAAGTTGTGATCCATTTTCTTTAAACTAAATCTAGAAATTACAAGTTGAATCTTGAAGTCTTCAACGTAAAGAATGCAAGTAGGCGATATAGGAAAAGGGTGGAGCTCACATTGATATTCAAAGAGTACATGGGCCAGTAACACGAGGGGCATACCACTTGTACAAAAGAATGTCAGTTAAATTGCTCTATAAACAGAGCTTGTACTCCTTCATGTAATGGTGTGAGAGGAGCACGAAAATAAACTCCATATCATGGAGCTCCTCCACCTACACTTCCTTTAATTATTGTAAAATTATTTTTATAAACTAGTGAAACTATCCCTTGTCACGTTAAAACTTGCCTTCATCACTTGAACTATCCTACCTTGTTCCTTGTCCATCTTCTACCAAATACATACTATACATATAGACTTGCACACATCATCAAACCAAAAACTATCATCGATACCAAAAACTATGCTTTCGCACACGGTCATATGTGGAACAACCATAAGGATTTATCCTTAAGGGCCAAGAAGAAAAAGTTCTAAAGCTCAACAAAGCCCTCTATGGGTTAAAGCAGGCACCATTAAGGATGAACAATTACAGGTTCCGTACAGTTCCAGGTTCCGTACAAGTTCCACCTAGAATCGGAAACTTACTCGTTGGAACAAGTTCCTTATTTTTTGGAATCTGGAACTTACCTTATGTACCCTAAAACTGGGAACCTACCTGTCGCAGATTCTAGAGTCTACTCAGGTTCCACCTATATTATTAATTGAATGATTGCAATGAATTAAAATCTTTAATGACCACCACTTATTGCTACAGTTCACTGACATAAAGACATACAGAAAATATGAACATTAATAAAGTAAAAATTTTAGTCATAAAATTGAAGCTCGGACTAGTGCTTTTAGATTATATACGCATCACCAAACGACATAGAATACCACAAGATTGTGTAAAAACATATACCCTAAAAAACATTAAAACTTGTTTAAGATTCTAGGTTATAGGTTCCAACTAAGAACTTGGAACCTACACGATAGGTTCTTCATTTTTCAAACCTAGAAACTACCATGCATACCTTGGAATTTGGAATCTATAGGTTCCTACTAGTTCGATTATGAGGTTCCAGATTTTACCCTGGAACCATGTTCACCCTTAGGCACCATGAGCATGGTATAGTAGAATCAACGAATACTTTAATGGGCAAGGATTTAGGAGGAGCATGAGTGAGCTAACGCTCTACATGAAGACCCAAGGTAAGTCCGACACGCTTATCATCTCTCTGTATGTAGATGATCTCATATATACGGGGAACAATGAAAAGATGATTCAAGAATTCAAAGAAGAAATGATGAAGACATTCGAGATGACGGAGTAGGGCTTTATGCACTACTTCCTGGGCATCGAGATCGACCAAGATGAAGGAGTCTTTATCTTGTGGGAGAAGGACATTATTGGTGCCATAAGTTGTGTACGGCGCTCACTTTGGTGCCAAAAGTTTTCGTCATATCACTTAAGTGCCAAAAAATTTGAAAAACGCTCACTTTGGTGCCAACGCCGATCTGATCGGCCGGAAATCCGACGTGGCCTTTTTTTATTAATTTCTTATGTTGATGTGGCTCGCCAGAGTTTCCTTGGATCACTTAGGCCTTCAAACGACGTTGTTTTAGCGTCCTAACACCAAAACGACGCCATTTGGTGTCTCCCCCAATTCAAACCCTAAATCTCGACAGCCCCCGTGCTCGGCGGCCGCGGCTCCGACCCTGACCCTGACCCCGACGATGGCCACTCGGCGGCCGCAGCTCCGACCCCAACCCCGACCCCAACCCCGACGACGGCCACTCGGTGGCCAAGTCGAAGGCTGTGATCTAGCCGGTGCTCGGGGAGGCCGCCGACGAGTGCGCTGCCATTGATGTCTCCCTCTCTATCTCCGATCTCCCTAACGAGTGCCTGGCCTGCGTCTTTCAGTACCTAGGCTTCGGCGACTAAGGCTGGTACTCCCTCGTGTGCCGTCAAGGGCGTCCGAATAGCACCGAGCAATGGCGGCTGAGCAAGCGACGGCGGAGGCCGAGCGACGACGGTCGAGCGAGCTAGGTCGGAAAAATCCCCAAATGAGTTAAACGGCGTTGTTTCTGTGAGGCCATCCATGTAGGACGGCAAAACAACGTCGTTTTCTTAAGGAGGACCGAAAACAACGTCGTTTGAAAGCCTTGTCGATTTTTTTTTTTTAAAAAGCCACGTAATCATTTTGGCCGGAATCTTTCGCTGGTGGCACCAAAGTAATCGTTTTTCCTCCGATTTGGCACTTAAGTGATCCGACGGAAACTTTTGGCACCAAAGTGAGCGCCGTACATAACTTATGGCACTGATAGTGTACTTCTCGCTTATCTTGTAGAAGAAATATATCGAGAACCTGCTAAAGAAATTCAAGATGAACTATTGCAAAACAATTGCAACACCGCTCGTGACAATTGAGAAGCTACTAAAGGAAGATGGCGCAGAAAAAGCTTACGCCTCTCTCTACAGAAGTCTAATCAGCAGTCTACTATATTTCACTGCTATAAGATTAGGTATAATGTACGTGACGAGTGTACTATCACGGTTCATGCAAAGTCTGAGCCTAATTCATTTAGAGCTACCAAAAGGATTCTTAGATATTTATGAGGAACTACATATTACAGCATTTGGTATCTGACAAGTGCAGGCGCCAAGCTCATTGACTACACTAATAGCGATTAGGCAAGATTAGTTGATGACAAGAAGAGCATCATTGGTTATGCATTCACACTAAGTCCTGGAGTATTCTCACGGGCATCCAAAAAACAAGACTTAGTGATATAATATATTGTAGAAGCAGAATACATTATAGCGGCTATAACCACCAGTCAATCAATATGGCTTTGAAGGATTCTAGAATACATTAGATAAGCATAGATGGAGTCAACTTTGATATTTTGTGATAACAAGTCCGCAATCACCATCTTCAAAGTTCCAATTTTTCATGGAAGAACCAAACATATTGATATCAAATATCACTTCATATGAGAGGTGCAAAGCAATGGAAAGATCGAGCTCAAATATTATAGGATCGAAGATCAAGTAGTGGATATATTCACTAAAGCACTATCACTAGCCAAGTTTGGGACATTGCAGAATATGCTTAGAGTATCATGAAAAATCCTTCAGAATATCTAGTACTTAGGCAGTAAGGAGGAGGCTAGAGTCGACTAAACTTGTGTAGAAAATTGTCATGAAATTATCTCTGCAAATGGCAGAGATAGTTTTCTTATAAGTCGATTCATAAAGCTCCATAATAGAGCTGGCTAAGGATAAGAAAATCTCTGGCATGAGCAGAGATTTTTGCATGAGTATGTTGTTGGTGTTTGTTTCGATAAACAAGCATACGTGCATAAGTAAATTGAGATTAAAGTCTGATCACAGCGGAAATAAAAAGCTTATACAAGTGTTTCCAAAGCATTTTAGTGCATTTTAACAAAAGCATATACAAGAAATAAATGGGTTAATCATATTAACCTTGTACCATGCTCCAAATTTGGCTCTAACATTCTTCTGGTTCTGAGCACGAAGCCTGATGTCCTCGCAGTAGTGGTTCTGACATTCTTCAGACTCTGACAATGAATATCTTATGCCTTCTAATAACTCTAGTTTTGACGTTCTTGAACTCTTGACAACGAACGTTTGACGCCTTTCAATAATACTAGTTCTGACATTCTTCAAATACAAAACGTCAGATCTCTTCGTATTGCAGGATCTAACGTTCTTCAGATTTAGCCTTACAAATGTCAGGCCTCTAGTTCAGACACACCACCAATTCTCACATTGAACAGAAGAAAGAAATTGAGAGATCTTACAACTACAATTGTGCTAGCAATTGCTCTCATATATGAATGATTTAGTTGATCACAATCAACACTCTCAATTGTCAATTGTAAATCATCTTGTGATATGCTCTCTGTATTACCTTTTATAGCCAGTGCAAATCACATTTAAATCGGCTTATTAACTCTAAAACCGTTTTAGAATTAATTCGGCCGTAATTTCTAACGAACGTAAGTGCTGATATTGTTTCAAACACTAATTCGGGCATTAACTCTATAACTGTTACAGAGCATTATTCCAGAGATTTATTTGTAACTGTTAAAAGTCTTATTCTGGGTATTAATTTTGTAACTGTTACAAATATTTAATCTGACCGTTACATCTAAAACTGTTTCAGAGTATTAATTGGTTATTTAATCTGAAACTGTTTCAGATCATTAAATGCCCATTTATTATGAAACCGTTTCAGATCATTAAAATGACCGTTAAATCTAAAATCGTTTCAGATGTTTAATTTAGCCATTAAGTCTGAAACCATTTCAGATCATTAATTTGGTTATTGATTCTGAACTCACTTTAAATCATTAATGCAGCTATTAATTTTGAACTCACTTCATATTATTAATTCTGTCATTGAATCTGAACATGCTTCAGATTTTTTATTCGGCCATAAAGTCTAAAGCCCCCCTTTCAGAGTTTTTATCTTTAAGCCCAACTCTGATTGGCTCAACTTGCAAACATATTTGCAATGTTCTCTCTCTCATCCTGCAAACCATGAGTGACATCTGGCAATATATCATGGCTACCAAGACAGTGTGAAATGTTTTCAGAACATAATGACCTATCAACTTCGGTGACCCTGTAATTCGATCTTGTTGTCTCATCATATCCTGATTGAACAAATGCCATGGAATTATTGGTCAAGCCACCAATTCAATCATATGCCCAAATCTAATTGACATTTATTCTATGAGACATGAACTATTCATTCTCGATTATAACCTTGGCTGAGGATTTCAACACAATCTCATGATTAGATCGCATAGGACACCAATCTTGTATATCTATATACAACAAGAAGACAGATTCCATATTGTGCACGCATGTGCCTTCGTATGTGAACAAATTATGACTGTCAAGTATAGAGACGGTTCAACGAAGTATCAATATGTGCAATTGTGAACCATAACCATCCAACATACAAGCAAGCATCGTGCCTCAGGTCCAAGGATCTTACACTAGACCAAAGCGTGAATGATCAGACATTGACCCTGCTAAAAGGTTACATGTCACCGATTGTTCTATATATGTCATGTTCAATGAATTTGTCCGAGACAAGCACTTGTGTTTTAGCTCGGATATCACAATACCCAATGACTTGTGACTCATCATCCCCTCAAGTATCTAATACAGATGGTGAAGTTTGAGAACACACTGGTCTCAACAGGATCATTAATATCCTCTCAGTGATCCATCGACCATAAAGTGTTTAAAGATTCAGCATAACTGTAAACATGTCACACATATTCTTAACGCCTTAAGAATAGGTTCAGTCGTAATTGATCTTATGGACTTATTCATATATAAATAGGACGATGAATGAAAACTTATTTGTCATTAAATAATCCCTAACATGTAAATATCACATGATTGCTTTAGGGCATATAGCTAACATAAGTTAGTCATCTAGGCCTATAAATAGCGAGAGGACGTCCAATCTTACTTAGAAACTAGCGAACTTCTCCTGCTTCCTTTGTATTACCCACTAAATAATAAAAGCCTTCTTGTTGTTCCCTTGCGCTCTCCTTGCCGTGAAAGTCCACTTTCATTTACACATCCTCTCCCGTCCCCTTGCTAAGTAAAATCTCACGTACTCACCTAAAACTATCACCATTAGCTTCCGCAAACCTTCATACTTGAAGTTGACCTACCGAAGGTGGCCAAGCAGAAAAAGGTTGACCTAGCTACTCGTGGAATTATCTATTTGCACCACCATGGTTTTCATAAGATAACCATGCAATGATTAGCTGTAGTACTTCGAAATCTAAATCAAATTTTGCATATGGATCTCGTTTGAAAGGCGGATAGTTAATCTCGAAGAGGAGACGTTAAATACAAGGTGTGACATAAAATGGGAGCCGATCCTTTGAAAAAACGGAAAAAAGTACGAAATTTTTTTAAAATCTATGACTTTTGTACCAATTAAATTCAAAACCTTAAACTTTTCATATTAGTATCAATTTAGTTTACCAGAGGTCGATTGCTAGTCACCGACCACATGCCATGGCTGGCGAAGGTTGGCCTCGCCTACGCAAGGGTCGCCCTCATTAGTCATAGGCGAGGATTGGCCTTGTTGGGCTATGCCTGGGTGAGGGTGAGTGTCGATGAGGCCAGCCTTGTTGAGCCTTGCCCTCGCCTAGGCATGCCTGTGGCGAGCAAGGGTGACCTTCGCCTAGGCAAGGTCAATTCTTGTCGCCCACGGCCTATGTCGCTAGCCACTAGCAAAAAGAAAAAGGAAAGAAAAAAAAAAAAAAAAGAGAAGGAAACAAGGGAAATTTTTAAAAAAATATGGTAAAAAATTAGAAAAAAATATCCACGTCAGCGCCCGTCATGTCATGTAAGACTTCTAGCATCCACGTCAACAATTTTTCGCCTAAATTGCAAGGATTGACTAAATTAGTTCTAATATGAAAAGATTTAAAATTTAATTGATCCAATTGAAAAGTTTAGAATTGAATTAGCACTTGTGTAATAGGTTTAAATTTTTTTTGCTATTTTTTCCTTTGGTAAATACACGGGCGGTTTATATATATCTAAATGGCTTTCCATCATGATTGTGGTGACTAAGTAATAGTTTGAGTCAAGTTGATTTACTTTCTGGCTTTTGATATCATCTCTAGCACGTTAATAATCGTGGGCTGTCCAGAGCATTTTGAGAGAATAACGTATTACAACCGACTTGATAAATCAAGAAGCTTAAAGTACATGAAGAACTGAAGTCCTAGGGTTAATCGAGTCTGTTTCAGAATTTCAAAAATGGCACTTTCCTTTTCGTGCCCAAACATCTTTTCGTGATGTGCGGACGCACGTCTTTTTGCTTTTCCTTTTTAGGGAATCCAAAAGCATCGTGGAGGGGCACTTCCCTAATTAAGGTGCTATATAGAGGAGGATAGGACCTGAGCAGGTCCTTAAAAAGCTTAAGGAGGAAATGAGCGGAAGATCCGTATTGGGATGGGAGACCTCGTGCTATCCTCCATATTCCCTTTATGTTAGGAAGACAAATATAGACAGGGAATTAGGGGCTTTACAGTGGAGAAGGTAGACTCCATGTCGAGGTATGCTTGCATGCCTCGGCTACTGCCGGATAAGTTGGTATAATAGCCACTCGCGCTTTGGGTGAGTAAGAGTGGGTGAAATGCCCACTGCAGAGCTAGTTGTGCCGTAATCCAAAAGCATCGTGGAGGGGCACTTCCCTAATTAAGGTGCTATATATGGGAGGATGGTATGGTCCTCGAAGAGGCCTAATCCCAACTATTTTTCTTCGGATCGGAGTGTAGTAGATCCCAACTGTTTAATTGATTTCGATTTGGATAGTCGCGATCTTTTGCTTTTCAATCCGAGGATGTAAATGTCTCGGATGCACCATTTTCCCCAAAGACGAACATATCGTGGAACCTCCATACAATCACCACCCAAAGTTTTTGCACTTTTCTTGCCATCCACTTCTTTTGTTCTCTTCTCAAAACTCATCCCTCCTCACCTTGAATATCACCCCATGGACGGTGTTCTTCTCGTGGGTGTATCGCTAGAAAGTCTCTTGCCAATTATTTCAGAAACTATATACATATCAAAGACGAGAGTGGAAGGAACAAATCAGACAGAGCAAAACCTTTGCATGGTTACCATTTGCCAAATAAAGGGAAACTGTTTGATTTACTTCAATTTGCTGTCATTTTTCATTTGATCCTAATCACACGAAGAACGCATGCTTCAGTCCGCACGCTGCTAGTTAGGAAAGAAGACTATTTCATGATGTGTTTATATTATTCGACATGTGATGTGAGGGGATCTTAATTTATGTGGAGCACGTACTTTGGTCCATGCACATAATTATTCATGGCATTGTCAGTCTTATTGATCAGGAGAGAGTCGATCGTGCTTGAGTAATTATATAAGTTGACAAGAGCCATGTTACCATGTCATCATGCTTTGTGACATAAGCATTGCAAGAACACTTCATCATCAATTAGACTTGTCTGACATATATAGGGGTCGATCGTAACCCACAATTCATACCAAAATGAAACTAAAAGTTCAGCAATGTTTAGTTTTAACAGGCTAATTAGTAGTGCACTTATGGGGGCACACTAGTATTTTTTTTCCCTTGCTAAACCAGACGATTTGCATTACTGAAACTCAGCCATTTTTAATTACAACCACATGGCCACACAGAGGAGGGCCAGCAAAAACAGCAGCAACAGATACATGAGTTGCAACAGTAAGGTTGCTAGTAGATAAGTTAGGGTTACAGGAAACATCAGGAGGACTATCTTCCCTGACTTCAAGTTGGTATAGAGGGGCCAAACATCACCCTTAGTCTATGAGATTCAAGATTAGATCTATGCTATTAACATTTGCGTGTACAAATGGAAACTACAATCTCTTTGGCTTCATAGATTGTGGTAATAGAAGCTCGAACGACATTAAGAGTATTAGCCATGCCACAATGGCGGAAAAGGGGACATTTGCACTAAGTCCGTTTGATTAAAGCAGTCAGTTATATATCGAGAAATAAAGGAACAGATGTAAGTACTTGGTCCTTGCAAAGAAAGCTACTTTGTTATGTATTATGACAAATAGGTCCTATTTATGACATCACCGTTTGATGCTTGCTCTCCTTCAGAGTCGCCGGGGAGACCTACGGGATGACTGTTGCTAATCTTGCAGCATTGATCACTGAAATTCTAGCTGAGGGTTTGGGCGTCAGAGGCGCCAATTACTTTAAAGAGAATTGCACGTTGAGTACTTGTTTCCTTCGGATGAACAGATACCCTCCATGCCCGCTTGCTTCCCAAGTCTTTGGAATGATGCCTCATACGGACACCGATTTCCTCACGGTCTTGTGTCAAGATAAGGTTGGAGGGTTGCAGCTGATGGAAGGTGAGAGATGGGTTAGTGTTAAGCCTAATCCAAATGCTCTCCTCGTCAACATTGGCGACTTATTTGAGGCAAGTATAGGTCATTCAAAGTGCCTACGCATATGCTTCCCCTTTAGAATGGACTATTCTATAATTATCTTTGGAATGAAGCTTATACAACACACACACACACACACACACACATGCTTGAATGAGGGTTTCTGGAGCAAGGGACATTCTCTAGGCACACCAGTGCTTCCAACATCTGCGGGGGCACACCAGGCTTCCAACTCTGCCCCGCAGATGGTGTGATTATCCATCCCATTAATCTGTCACAATTTGTGTGGTTAGACTGGTTTTGCAGTATTATTGATGAGACGTTTTAAAGTAACTACATACAGTGAAAGTGTGACATTAGGTTAAGACGCTATAATGAAATATGTAGAGGATCTCCATCCGTATTTGGCGAACTTGGTCACCCACGCTCCCAACCCAATCTCTAGGTCACGTCCTAGTGGCAAAATGGGCCCGACTTTGGTGGTTCGTAAAAGACTCCCGTGCAAATGGCTCTCAAAATCTCAAAGCTACTCCGTTTTCATGAGTTAATTATAGCTAGAATTGACAAAATTTTCAAGCGACTAGAACTAGCCTTTCAACGATACATTCAAGATCATGGCCCTCTCCCGCAACAATGGGATTGAAAGTTAAACTATTGGGTTTTCATTGATCAGCGGTGAAGTTTTCCTGTAGTGCAGGCATGGAGCAATGGCGTTTACAAGAGTGTGAAGCACAGAGTGATGGCCAGCCAAGAAGTGGAAAGGTTCTCAATGGCGTTTTTCTATTGCCCCTTCAAACACACGTTGATCGAGAGCCCCCTCAAGCCAGCCCTCTATAGAAGCTTTAGCTTCGAAGAATACAGAGCGCAAGTTCACAGGGATGTTCAGGCCACTGGAGACAAAGTCGGCCTCTCTCGGTTCCTGATTCAGTGAAATTATATCACACCACTCTAAATGTGTATTCTTATATAGACATACACGTGTGCGTATAGGTGGTCATTTTGTGGTAATTTTGCTTGCGAGTTCAAGCTCACCTGCCCTCTCTCCCAATGTCAGATAGAATTTTGTTTGTTGCTGTGTGTTTACATGGGTTGGGGAGAGGGAAGTTGGTGGCTCGCTTTCTTTGTTAATCGGATCTTGTTCCTCTCTTCCAAGCTACACGGAGAAGACGGTACATGCCGTCTTTTCTTCGCGTTGTTCTCTTTCGAGTCGGCAAGGTACGAGAGATTGGACTGCACTCAAAATGGTACCTCTTAATTAGGTCGTGAACCGTCTTTGTCCTCTTCTATCATGGATGATGGCGCCTGATATAGGACAAACGCGACTCTCTCTCTCTCTCTCTCTCCTTTTTCTATATTTTAAAGAGAACATCGATCTATGTGGCATAGGCATACGTTACATCGGTCCAAATTTCATATCATTGAGCGCAAAAGATCATATGTCTAATAAATTTACATGGATTTTAACCTTGGTCTTCCTAATGAATAAGAAGACAAGTATAGTTCAAGTACATTTATACAAGTGTGATTCTCACATCTTCGTGTTTAAATAGCCTCATGTTTTAGAGATTACCTAGAATTTGGCCATGTTTACCTCGCAAAATATGTTATTATGACAATCAAAACTTTAAGCATACAACCAATCAACGGTATTTATAAATAAATTCTTCGATATCAATGAATTTGATATCCGATAAGAAAATCCAAAAAATCTCGCGAGCATTTTTGTTTTATGGCACAAATTGTAAATACTCAGTTGCAGTTCGTCTCATAATTTAATCAATTCAATAAACCATTTGAGTGAATCCTTACCGCATATGCTTGCACATGAGGGGATGAGTTGAATCGATAATTTATCAACAATCCCAAATTACTAAAGAAGAAAATGAGAAAGAGAAAACGATGATCTATATCACGCCAAAAATGTATGGAGTGTCTTTCACAAAAACAAAAAGAAAAGAAAAATGATGTTCTCTATCACTAGTATCATTCGTTCATCGTTCCATGAACTTGATTTCCCACATCACGTGCATGCATGGCAGGACTAGAACTGATGAAGAAAAGGCTACAATAATAGCGTGGGAGGAAGAAGAATCCCCTCCAAGTTTCAGATAGATTTTGCCCAGTATCTTGCAGACAAAACCCATGTGAAGTATCTCCATCCAGCCACGTCAGTCAGTCGTACACAATTCATCTCTCTCAGGGTCCCCAGGACAACATCCGTTGCCGAACTATACGTGCCCTAAAAGCCAAAAAGCCTCTTGAATAACGTATAAACGAACGTCCTACAGGGGCAGACTCAATCAAAGTTTCACAAATCAAACGTGGGAGTTGAAATGTGTACTTCGGAGGTCTTATATGGAGCTCACTGTTTAGATGTATAATCAGCTTGAGATAGAGAATTGAGCGCAGCAATTGGGAAGTAATTCCTCGGGGAAAGCCAGTCTTTGTTTTTTCGAAAGGTATTTCTTGTTTCTGAAAGGGGGAGGCGCAAGGGGCGTAATGAGGCGTCGTCCTTCTGTGGTGAACCATGAAGGGACATCGGAGGTTGGAAACCCTCATGTAGTACTTGCTCGCCATACAGCATGCTTCCAAATGCTTGGCAAGCCCCACGAATGCCAGATCGCGCACACGGACTAGTTTCGTTCTCTTCTGTAGTACTTGGATATTTGAGTTCATTATTGTACTTGCCATTAGTTTTTCAGATAAGGTTTCTCTGGAGTGGTGTCTGGATCCGAGGCATGTGTAGACCAATCGCCTCCTTGCGTTAACTCCTCTCTCTCTCTCTCTCTCTCTCTCTCTATAGACATCATCATCGAAGCGCGGATCAATCAGCTTTGTCTGGCCTTTGTGGACAGCATTCATGCGATGGATACAGACAGACGTGGGACTAACTGGTCTGACTTGCAAACAAAAGAGAGAACTGGAGGATAAGGTTGATGAAGATCTCTAGGGGGAAACGAATCTATCACGGAATTTGGCCATGTTTTCTTTTAAGTTGAAATCTCTGACCGGGTCATTTGGCAAGTGAAACATCAATTCAAAGGGTAAATCACGACCAAGAAGCCGATTAGGATGTTGCACCTAACGCGTACACTTTGATAAACACACTTTGTTTTGGGGTTAGTAAATTTCATCTCGATGGAATGTTACCTAAAAAGTCAAACGGATGTCAATTGAGTCGGAAGCTTTTTAATTTAGCTAATTGAGTTTTAGACTGTTTGAGCGATTTGCAATATAAATATTCTAATCAATTTTAGCTAGTAATCGTTGTTGTGAATACTGGCCATCTTACATGGCTCGGTCGATGCTGATGTGGATAATTTTTTTATTTTTTTCCTTCTTCTTTGATTGCCAGGTCTTGCAATAGTTGGTAGTCAACCATAGCAGAGGGACCCAAAGGTTGGCTAGGGTCACCTTTGCTAGCTTCAAGTGAGACTGGCAAGGTCGAGCCTTTTTGGCCATGGCGATCGACAAAGGGATACCAAAAAAAAAAATTTATAAAACATTAAAAAAAATTCAAAAAAATTGCTCACCTTAATGCCATCCCTTGCCATGTAGGATAATAAGGGTCCATGTCAATGATTGTTGGCAAAAATTCGTCAGAATGACTACATTACAAATCTTTAAAAAAATTAGTACTCAAGTGGCTAAATTAAAAGGTTTATGACTAAATTAACATCTTTACAATATGCGTTTAACTTTTTTGGTAATTATCCCACAAATAATATAATATAGCAGCAAAAAACTAAATTTTCATTTTTACAAATTAAGATAATATCTTAATGGAAAACCAACTTTTCCCTTGCTAAATAAGCACGAGCCTATATATATATATATATATATTCATGAGGGGTGAATCAGGCTTTGCCCATCTAATTTTCTAGAATTGATGAACCTCTGCTAGCCCATGGCCCAATTAAGTCGCGGTTTCCACTCAAGCAAGTGAACCACAAGGAATCGGTAGCATTCTGCAGACAGACAGGTCGAACCTTCTTATCTAGCGAAGCCAACTCTCTAGGGTTAACGTTCTTTTCCCTTTTTCCCCACTTCCAGCTTTGCATTGGTCTTGAGGTTTTAGATGAATCTTCTCGCAAATCTTTAGCAGCGGGGCCAATTTCTAGAGCGCAGCGAATGCTTCGAAGTCGAGTGCGGCCCATTTTTCTTCCGAATCGGGCCGGAGTTGGCTCGGCCCACCATGGAGGTTCGGGCTTTTTGGGCCCACGAGTCGAACTGGACCGCAAAACCGCAGCGAAAACGGCCCATCATCTCGACCTCGCCGCTCTTCGTTCCCGATACAGGCGAAGAATGGAGGAAAGGCGGAAGCAAGGTACAACGTAAAACCTCTCAAAATCTAAACCCTGTTCGGCGGTCTGGGGATTCGTCGGACCAGAAGACGAAGGAGGAGCTATGACATCCCAAAATTTCAACTTTGTTTTCTATTGAATAAATCGGGCATTTCATTGACGCGTCTATAGGGCTGTTCTCAAAACTGATCATTTTAGAGATAACTAGACTTGAGAATTCGATCAAGAATCGGCTTCTTGACCGTGTCTATCTTTAGAGGCCATTATGGCACAGTTAAAAAATTAATTTGAAATTAGAGATAGACTGGTTCGACAGAGATGTGTGGCTAATCGTGGGTGACCCCACTAAATTAGAAAATTCTCGTCGACCGGCACTAGATTGAATTTCTTATTGTTTTGGTATCCTGTGTCCATATTTGAATCCTCGAGATTTTCACGACAACCGAGAGTCGCCAATGAGTCGAGTGGGTTCATAGTGGCTCGAAGAAAATCGACCACGGGTCATTAGCACTTAAAAATATCTGAAAGTTACCCGGTAGCCTAGGTCACGCTAAAAATGCGCCAAATAGAAATCAACCGCCAATTCAAGTCCGATTTCAAAAATTGAAGATTCTGTTATGTCACAATAAATTCTAGGACCTACAACTCAGTCTCAGAAGATTTTTCTGACAACCGACACTTTTTGGGAAAAAGTCGTCGGCGGACCGTTTTTATGCAATTGAAGCCAGCGATTTATTTTGGTTGTAAATTTGAGAAGCAGGAGGGATTATTGGATAAGGAAAATTATCAATTTGGTAAATGAGACATCAATTGATTTTATAAGAGCCAATTGAGAGAGAATCAAGAAGGAATTATTGCCAATTGAAGCTTTATTCTTCAAAATTCGTAATCCCCCCCACCCTAGCCAATTTTGGACCATTGGAAAGGTTATTTGGGGTGTTGGTGTGGCCAAAGGAGGGCCAAGGAAAAATGCTTGGCTTAGGTTGAAACTTGATGAACAAGTTGTGGAAAAAAATCGACAAAGTGGAGCCCTCATCTCTATCTCTTCTCTCCCTCTCTCCATTTGGCCGGCCACCCTCTCTCTCTTTCCTCTAAATTCTCGACCAGCACAGCAAGGAGGAGAGTGTAGCAGTCGCCCGTCGCCGCGGCGGTGTCGCCCTCGCCCCCACGCACGTGTGCTCGCCTTGGCCGTGCACCGTTGTCTCCTTGGTCGCATCCCTCTCTCGCCCAGCAGCTGTGTTTGGGTCTGTGGAAGCCTCGCCGAGGCTGGTTTTGGGTGTTTCTTCTCCACCAAGAACAGAAGGTTTCGGTGTGGGTATCGCAGTGGCTTCTAGGCCCCTTTTTGGTGTGTTCTGGGCCTCGGTTTCTAGGCCCGCTTTGGAGTTAATCGCTCCTCGCGCTGTTCCCGTCGGATTGATTCGACTTGTGCGTTATTCCGGTGAGTTTTGCTCACTAATGCTTTCTTAGTTTGCTAATTATGCTTAGGGGTTGTTTAGATTTAATTAAGTGCAATTAGATGGTTAGATTAGAATAGATTAGTGATTATTAATTAATGATGATGCATGTTAGGAATTTGACTAGTGCAATTAGTTAGAGGATAGCCTATATTATTTATTGAATGCATCTCGGGATTTTTCCCGACCCGTCTCAAGCTTCAATTAGGCATTACGGGCCCGAATTGGATTTTTAGTATTTATTTATTAATTTTCGAAATTAATTTAATTATTTATTTATTTTTCGGAAATTAGGCTGGGATAGCCGATGACCGAAATTTCATGCTGATTGTCGTGGTGCAGTTCGTTTATTTATTTGAGCTCTACGTTGCGTGGAATTGAATTAATTGTGATATTTTAGGAATTTATCCAAATTGAGTGGAATGAATGATTGATTGGTAGATGGCCGAAGTATGGTTATTTAGCATTAGTAATGCTTTTTTTTTTTTTTTTTTTGGTCGGTAGCATTAGTAATGCTTTGATGAGTTGTAAAGTGGAGAGAATTGTGAAAGTGAACTGGGAATATTCTTGGTTAAGACCAATCAGATACATGGTTCGGTGATTGGGAATATCACTGGTGAAAACAGCGCCTTAAAGAACACACGTAAAAGTATATCACGTTGGCGAAAACGGCGCTAGAGAGAAAGAATGTACGTGACTTATAGACACACGTGGTTCGGTAATAAAGAATATCACTAGTGAAAACGACGCCCTAAAGAACACACGTTGCTGTCTATTACCGATATCACCTTGGCGAAAACGGCGCCCTGGAGAAGACACGTGGTTCGGTGATTAAGGATATCACTGGTGAAAACGGCGCCTTAAAGAATGCACGGTGTCAGTGATCGGTGTATCATTTGGCGAAAACAACGCCCAAGAAACATATGTGATTTGGTGACTAAGTATACCATTTGAGAATCATGGTATGAGTGGGGATGACCTAGAGATAGTCCGACTAACATGTAATCGACAAAGTCGATTGATTAATGATTTGATATGTTGTCGTGAATTGATTGAATGTTTGATGTGATAAATGAAGCATTTGTGTATAACCTTGAATTGCATAATGGGACTGAGGCCAAGGTAAGTCCTCTAACTCGTGTTGTGCTTATTCAATCATATGGCATATTGGTTTACTAATCGAGTCTTAGGGAGTAGAACTCGCTGAGACGTAGTCTCATTAGTTATTGAATAATCATCTCAAGCCCCTAGATGGCAGCACCTCCGCCTCCTCGTCCTCGTATGCACTATGGTATCCTAGAGCAAATCTCAAAATTAGAGACCCACTTCCACATCCACCCGCACCCGGAAGGATTAGAGTACGTACTGTTTCAGTCAACCATCTAGGTTGACGTGGGGGAAGAAGCCCCAAGGCCCCACAAGTATCGGTCATGGTACCGTGAGTATTTTGATGGGCGCAGAGAGGGTCCCATAAAGGAAGAGGATGTGCCTCATAACGTACTGGAAGAGGCGTTCGGAGAAGGAACAATTGATCACAAGGAAGGATCGGTAGTGGGTGTTAAGGATCCAACACTTGAGGACGAAGCTCACACTCCCGTATATTCGATTGATGACGGCAACTGGTACGAAGATGACGGTGAGATGGTAGAGCAGGAGGAGGATTAGGAGTGGGAAGACCCTGGGGAGGAGCCGGCAGCTAAAGCCGAGAACGAGCCTGAAGAAGAAGATGAAGAGCTGGAAGAGAATGAGCTTAGTGAAGAAGAGTTTGAGGAAGATCGGGATGATGATCCCAAGTATGACCTGGATGAGGACTGAGATCCCATCCCGTTTTGTGAACCTTGTCTATTTGTGGATAGGTGTTAGATCATGTTGACGCCTAAAATTTCATTTTAATTAGGTTTTACTGTACTTTATTTTATTTTAGTTTAGTTTATTTTATTTTGCCTTTTTCGGATAATAAATAATAAATAAACAAAAAAAACAAAAACAGAAAACAAAACAAAAAGCAAAAGAAAAAAAGCAGAAAAGAGCAGCAACAGCAGCCGCTCCCCTCCAGTGGGCCTCCACGGCCCGAGCACAGGGCCCGGCCCCCTTCGGATCTTCCCCTTCCTCACGCCTCTGCAACTCACGCGTGGGGGGGCGCGACGCCGGAGGGAGATCGTCGAACGGCGACGCACGTGGAGCAGAGGCGGCTGGTGTCGGATGGGGATGTGCAGAGGCAGCTGGCGTCGGATGGGACACCGGTTCGGCCAACGAGGGCCGTGGAGACCGACGGTCCAAGCTCCGTCGACCGGCCGCCCCTCAGCCTATAAATAGGCCGTCCATCTCCGTCGACGAGGAGCACCGACAGATCGAGAGAGGGAGAGCCGGATCTAGGGCTTGCAAACCTCGGACAACCCACTGAGAGACTTCAGGGGAGGTCCGAGGTCGAACAGCCACAGATCCAAGCCTCGCCGGAGGAAGAAGTAGAGAGAGAGAGAGAGAGAGAGAGAGAGAGAGAGAGAAGCCGAAGGGGAAAGGGGGTTCGCGTGGGTATCGCCACCGTCACCGCCCTTGTCGCGCCATTGCCGTAGTAGCCGCCGCCGTCGCCATCGCCCCCGTCACTACCGTTGCCGCCGTCGCCGCCATCGCCGTCGTTGCCGCCGCACCGATCCACCCCTCCTCCTCCTCAGCGCCGCGAATCGGGAACCCTAGGGTTCCCGATTTTTCGGGTCCCGACTGTGGTCGTCGGGTCGGACCGAGTCGGGGGAACCGGGTAGGGTTTCGCCGGTTCCCCCTCCCCCAAAACGACACAACGTCGTTTTAAAATTTTTTTTTAAAAAATCGGGCGCTACGCGGGCCCTTCTGCGTTTTGGGCTGGCCCGAATCATTTTTTTTAATATTTAAAATAATTTTTTAATAAATAAAATAAATAAATAATTTATTTTCAAAAAATTCCAAAAATACTTTATTTTCCAAAAATATTAAAATAGTAAAAAATTTTATTTTCCAAAAAAATATATATAAAAAAATAATCAAAAATCAAAAATTAAAAATATTTCATATTTTCAAAAAAATGCCAAAAATCCAAAAAAAGTCCAAAAATTCAGAAAAAGCCAAAAAGACTTGTATTTTTCCAAAAATACAAAAATCTAAAACAATCCCTTTTATGTAAAAAAAAAAAAAAATTAGAAAAAGACTCAAAAATGTTTTTCCTTCCAAAATGCATGGAAAATCCCTAAAGCATAAAAAAAAAACCTCAAGGTTTAAACAAGATTAGGTACCGAAAGGGCATTAGTGACTAACTAGTGTAATCAAGTCCCCGATCCTAATTTCTCTCAGTTGCGCAGAGCGAGTATTTCTCCCAATACTTCGCATGGGTTTCTAATCAACCCACCCCAAATTGATTAGTGGCGACTCTGTTTTAAAAATTAATTACAGGTTAAAAACTCAGATTATTAAAGTTGTGAATTGGTGGACTTGGGAGAGTCCGGGCTTAATGAATTTAGCCGAGCCATTAGCCTCCGCGAGGCGCCGAAAAAACGAGGTCGCGACAGCTTGGCGACTCCGCTGGGGACTTTGAGGACTTAAGCCTTTTTTTTTGTCTTGTTTAAATTCTTTACTGACTTTTTTTTTTTTTTATACAGGTCAATAGCTTAGAAATTTATTTTAATTTTGCTTAAAATAGATTATCCTGTGATTATTAATTGTTGTGCATGTTTTACTGTTTTAACACTACACATGGCACACACAACCCGGCCGCCGGACCTGAGCCGCCATAGGATATTTAGGATGGTGTCAAGAAAGATACGACCTTGAACGCGAGACTGTGATGTAGAGGTTGCCTTTCTTTTCCCTGAATTTCTCTAGCCGAGGTTAGGAGGGTACGCTGCTAACGCGAGACTGCGACGGGCGGATATCCTTTTAATTTCAACAAGCCTTCTCAGTTAGAAATCGAGCCACACATCTCATGTGCATGTCTTTGTGCTTGCCATTTTCTTTAAAAGTAAAGTAATTTATTTACTTTTACTCAGTCTTTTATTGGCCCATGACAATTTATGGTAAGTTTTTCGAGTCCCAGTTTATATGCGATGGGAGAAGATGACATCCAGCTTATTCCCACTCCCTAGGCAGAGCTCTTCAGGTAGTGGGGTCAATTGGACCAATATGCCCAAGAGCGTGTGAAAGCCAAAGGGCCCATTTGGTTCGAGCTTTTGGGAATGCATTTGTAAACGCAAATACCTTTGGGTGAATGGGGTTTCCGAAATGCAAATGTCGTTTGGTAAAATTTGCATTGAGAAACAACTTTGGCCAAAATACCGTTTGGTAAAAATTTGCATTTGTAATTAACTTTTATTAAATTAAAAAGTAAAAATATGTTTAAATATATATTTATTTATTAAACATAAAATATATTTATATAAAAATAGATATGTTTATATAAATATATATATTTATACAAAAACAATCGGAGAAAAAAAATAGATATGCTTATATTTATAAATTTATTTATTTATTTATTAAACATAAAATATATTTATATAAAAAATAGATATGTTTATATCTATATAAAATATATAAAATATATATAATATGTAAATATATATAAATATATATTTTATATAAATATATATTGTATTTTTTTATAAATATATATTTATTAAACATAAAATATATATAAAAATAGATATGTTTATATAAATATATATTTATATAAAAACAATCGGAGAAAAAAAATAGATATGTTTATAAAAAAATAGATATGTTTATATTTATAAATATATATTTTATTTATTAAACATAAAATATATTTATATAAAAAATAGATATGTTTATATCTATATAAAATATATATATAAATATAAAAATATATATTTTATATAAATATATATTATATATTTTTATAAATATATATTTATTAAACATAAAATATAAAAAAATAGATATGTTTATATTTTTTATATAAAATATATATTTTTTATTTTATATAAAAATATAAGCATATTTATTTTTATATAAACATATTTATTTTTATATTTATTTTTATTCAGGTGACCGATCGGCTTCTCCACCGGAGAGATGAACAATATCGGAAGTTGCATTCCGAAGATGCAACTTTCCAAAGGACCTCAAGAGCTGCATTGGGCTAAAGGCTCTTAGAGCCACTTGGAGATGCAATTGCATCTCGCCAAAGTTGCGCAAAAAAACGAACCAAACACCTTTGCATTTGGCCAAGGGACTTTAGAGCCCAAATGAGCATTCCAAATGCTGAACCAAACAGGGCCAAAGTCAGTCATCTTCTATCATTGATCCAAGTCCGTGTTCATCCGAAGTCACACAAGCCATGGCACATTTCTGGTGCCCGAAGACGACTACTTTTATATTTGGTGGGTTCGAGCTAACCCCAACTCTGGAAGAATACAGCATCATCACTGGAATACCTCTCGAGAAAAGGCTTGTTAGGCCATCAACATGCGTTATCCCATTGCAAGGGTTACCACGACTTTTAAGAACTGAAGTCCATGTTATGAGGCAAATTCTTGAAAACAACCATAATACCTGCCCCTAGCATTTTTGACTGCCTGTTTCGAAAATCAACCCATGACCCAAAAAAGTGAGATTTTCCTTCTGACCTTTTTCGGGTTCATCATTTTCCCCCATCAAAGAAATGTCATAAGTCCAAAGATGGCATGGATAGTTGATCAGATCTCAAGGGGGCAAAATTATGTCAACATGATTTTAGCTGAAACATTCTTGTCCCTCAATCGTTTTAAAGAAAACACGGAAAAGGTCATGCGGGTCTCCTCGGAAATTTTACAAGTCTGGTTCTTTTCTCACCTAAGCGAATTTCGATGCTTCATGCGATCATCTGAAATAAATGATTTCGAAAATCCATTACAGAAATTTATGGTTTTAAGACCATACATTCCTAACCAAAGCTGTTTAAATTGGATAAACTTTCTAAGAAACCCAGCTCCTGAGGTGTTCCAATGGTGTGCTGGTTGGTTCTATGAAAAGAGAGCTTACTTAGCTTACAGACGCCGCCATCCAATTCCGTTGCTTGTTTTCACCGGCGCCATCTCTTATTTCCCATATCGGGTGGCACGACAGTGTGGAGCCCTCCAGGAGATCCCACCACCTTTCAAGAGAAAGGCCCCTCCACTCCTTTTCACCCATCAAAGTCGTGAATACACATTCGATATTGATATTATCGAGGAAACATGGAGCATGTGCCATTGCAAAAGAATTGTGATACCTGAAGGGCTTGAGGGATAGGAAAAGGCCCATCACGCCTCTGAGTCCTACATCCACAACCATCATATCCCGACAAAATGGAAGCCATCGATCCCTCACCCAATCAGCGAGATCAGCCAGCATGAGCAAGCAGAACTTATGCAAGGGGATTTGGGAATAGGCTGGATACATGTCTCGAAGCCAGTTCAAGAAAGCAAGCATCTGCGCAAGAACAAGGCTCCCCGTCGCGTATAAAATAGCAATCATGTGTCCCTTAGTATTGATATCATGAAAGTTCCGTCCCATTGTTTAGGGACTTTTGTTTAATACATAATATTTCCTTCTGTCATTTTAATTTCAAGTTTTAAGTGTCGGAAGTCTGTGGTCTATAAAATCCTCTTTTGATAAATAAAAAAGCAGTTAGACCACAGCTTGAAAAGATCATGAAAAAGTTGAGACAGCTTCAGGAGCAGAATCCCATCGACTCGTCTAATTACGCCGGTTTTGAGATCCCTGAAGAGCTCAGAACGCCTGAATGCGAAAGGTATGCTGATACCTTTCGCCCAGAGACCTACTTACAGGCCTACCTGGTCCGAAGGATGATTCAATCATACCAATCAAACCTGACCGGCCCCGCCTTGTGATGGTACATTGTCAGGAAGATTAGTTCCCTTAAAACCTGGAAGGAACTAATCCATGTTTTCCACCAAGAATATAATATTGACATCAGCCCTGACATCAGCCCTGACATCGCCTTGCCCTATGAAGAATCGATGATCTCGGAGCACGAGGAGCCATCAGTTGCTGAGATAGGGGAAGAAGATGTCAATGAAGCCTTGCATGATAAATAGACGACTGGGCAATATCATATTACTGAAAAGTTTCCCACTCGGAAAGGCAAGGAACCTATGTACGAGATCACAGACACGGAGCCTGTTCAAGACCGGGGCACGATAGGACAGCTCCTCAAGCTTACTGCAAGAGCTAGGGTTCAAAGAATACCGACCCTTATCAACATAGAAAGTGAAGCAGAGAGTGAAGCCTTAATATCTCTCGTTCCCCTTGACAGAATCGAACTGGCGAAACAAAGGGCCTTACTCAAAAGGTCTGGACCAGGAGCCAAGAAAAGAAAGCTTAAACAAATCAATTCGACACCTACCATTGAGTACAGGCGAAATTTGATAACTGGTGAGCCGCTGCACCAAAACTTCGAGCATTCTCTAGAATACAACTCCGAAGGTTACCGCCCTCTAAAGTACAATCCTGATGACTTCCAGTCCCTAGAATACAATCCCAAGGACTTCCAGCGTTATTTCAATGAAACTGACGACTCATCGTATAACTGTTTTCTACTCTCACCCGGGGATGAAGGCCCGTCAGAAGAAGAAACGTACGTCTTTATCCGCTATGATCCTAACGAGCTACTAAACTCGTCCTCTGACCATGAGGATAGCTTCAATACTTCATCCTCATTCGGAAATTTTGACCCAGAAGAAAGCAATGGAGTAATCTCGGTAGAGTCCAACTTCCCTGAAACAGAAAAATTCACCACTACAACGAATATGCAGTGGGAAAACCGGTGGCCTAACCAAGACATGTCGCCCGTCTTGCCCTCATATGATCATGACCCCCTGCCGAAGTGTGGATACCTAATCTCTGCAAGTATAACGGCACGACTTGCCCCGTGGCTCATTTGCAATATCTCCACACCGAAATGAGTCAGTACTATGGCCCGATGTCATTCACAACTCAGGCGTTCCAAGAAACGCTTACGGGGTCTGCATTGCAATGGTTCGTCACCGCAAGTATTTACCTCATAAAGGATTGGAATGAGCTGTCTTCCACATTCTTGCATCAGTACCAAAACCAAATTGGAACCGAGCTGCCTTGCGAGAGTTTGGCCCACTTCAAAAGAAGACCAATGGAGGATTTCCGAGCATATGCAGGAAGGTGGAAGGCTTTTATGATGCAAACCTACCGTCAATTGACCGAAGAAGAATTGATAAAGCAGTTCATAGAAGCTTTGCCCCACGAACATTGCTGTTGGCTGCATGGGTTACACTTCCGTAGCTTCAACGAAATAGTCATCGCATGCGAATACTTCGAGTCTACTGGAGGCGAGGAATTCAAAGACGCTTGACTTCAGGACCAGCACTATCAAAATGCTCCTTTTCATAGGAGTTTTTTAGTTTTGCTTGTTTTCATGTTTCTTATCTAGTGTGCTACTGTTGTATTTTTCATTCCAGTACTTTAATGTACAGCTATAATATTTTGTTTTGAAAGCATGAGGTGGTATTCCAAACCAGCCCAGTGATGCTATCCAACCATGAAAAGAAAATATCATCCAAGGAGAATACTGAGGGCTGGGCTTCCTCATGCTTTTTCTCCCCCAAAGACATGTTCTGAAAATAAAAAATATTTCGTCACCAAAAGCTTTCGTCAAAACAAGATGATAAATTTAACCATGTTTGTCTTTCTGACTCTCTCACTTTATGTCTCAGAATATCATCCCCTTTGACTTAGTGTAACAGAAAGCATTTAAAACTGGCACATCATGTGAACAGACCGAGTTCAAAGACACCCTTTCAAGGAAACAGGGGCAAACGAAAAGGATCATCATGTTTCAAAGTAGGTAAGTCTTATTCATTGAACATAATTTTGAAAATGATGTCTCCTTTCTTCTGTGTACAGGATACGAAAGGAGGTAATAGGCATAGGCATACGGTTAAACTCGAAGCATGCACATCATGGTAGCTCGAGATAGGATAACCTCCCCCATGCTGCTTTCGACCTTCCCATTTTTGCAAGCCCTCCTCAGGAGCTCTGTGCACTCCACTTCACTCCCATCCAACTCTTTCTCAAGACGGAGCAATATCTTCTCCCCCCAACATGCCCAAGCAACTAGATGTTCTGGTTTCCAGCTTCGACAAGCCCAGAAGCATAAGGAAAAAATGTCTTCTCTTCCTTTGAATTGATTACTGTCAATAGGGAGAAAATCCAAACAGTCAAGGCAATTTGTAGCCCCCACTCCAGACAATGACTCTAAAGTCTGGAAGCTTCACTCCGTGTTCCAGACACGTATTCTTCCAAAAAATAATTGCCATCAGAAAACTGAAGGTTTTTGATTGTCCATCTCAGATTCCATAGAAGCTTGAGGTACGTGACTTTTTGCTCAATGCAACTATAGTCAAAGACAGAAGAAAAATTCCACAGAAGGAAGGCGTTGAAGATGAATCAACGACCAGCAATCGTGCATACAGGGCCACGAATGAGGAGGGCCAATCAAAAGAGACATTGAACTATGTCAAAGACAAAAGGCCGTCATTGACACTCAAAGATCCATAGGAGTCAACAAATATAAACTCTGGGGAAGAGTAATTTGGTATCGTTTCCAATACTCCCAGTATTCGAACTCATTTTTGACACATTTTCTCCTATTGACGGGGAAGCCTAGGATTCAAGAAACAAGCTTAATGGTTAATTTGGGCAAATCAAGTGACCCACATCAATTTACCTAGCTTGGTATGAAAGGACGCGTCGTCCAAGAGCCGGTTCGGTTAAATGGAAAAGGAAACTCCCCCCACGGACATTGTCGGCGCCTCTAGCCGAGTGGTAGCCAAGAAGGAGCAAAATGATCCAAAGTCGAGGGTTCGAATCCCCGACGCGACCGTTAGCCGCTTAAATAATAATTTGCTTCTCTTGCACCTGTAAATTACAAGAGCGCAAATGACCTAACGGAGTAAAAATTACAGAAATTCATATCCTCCTCGTACTTCAGGTCTATTCAAACATCTGTAAACCAGTGAAGGGTAATGTTGTATCACTTCCAAGTTATTCGACTCTTGAAAGAACTTCTGACTAACATGACCCCTCTCGTCTATTGCAGGATCACTTGATCGTCAAAGATGCAGAAAACAAATCAATGAGAGGCATGTCAGACCATGATAAGCTCTCCCAAGCCAAATGGCGTCTCAAGTGTCGCCAAAGCAAATGACAGAAACCTTTCAAGCCTCAAATCACGTGTGATATTGACCCTACTAATTGATCTATTTCCACATCTTCTCTTCTGCAGGGGCAAAAGCAGAAAGGCCGTCAAATCAATGATCAGATCCCCAATCCCAGCTGATCCTTCTTGTGTCATTTCCCTACTTAATAAGGACGACCCATCAACACTCATTTGTAAATAACCATTTGTGAATAACTCTTTTGATGTTCAAAATTCAACACATTTGTAAATACAATTTCACCAAGTAAATACCCCTAAAGTTGTCAATAGGGTTTCTTGAGTAAAAATCATTCATTTGTTTTGAGAGTACAAACTCTCTCATACTTTAAAAAAAAAATGCTGCATGCCTTTCTCCAAATGGATTTTTGCATGATGATTTTGTCTGTCTAAATCATTGATTCCATTGAGGATTACTAGAATAGACAGCTAAGTGAATGATACAAGATTAGTGGAGCATGCTGGATGAGGTGCGTCAGAATGATGACAAGCAAGCCATATCCTACACACAGTCCCCCATTTATACACTTGTGAGATAAGTGCATAAAATCCCATGACTGCAGGGTAAAGAGTTCTCTCGCGAATGGTACGATAACCAAAATAGTGAAAGGCATTTCATTACTCACCCCTTTTTGAGCCCCATACACTGGTGAAGCTTCTCTCATCAAGAATCACCCCACACTGGGGCATGTCAAAGACAAGGCAAATCAGCATCACAAGGTGAGGAAAGGGATAGAAATTTTCTTGCTCGTACTTGCGTCAATCTTCGGGTGTCTTTATTGCATATGAACACTCGCGTTAATTTAAGTGCCTTAGAATGACGAAGAGCAATTCATTTTCTATGCATATATTGTACAACCCAAGTGAGTCTGTAATTTTACCCTCACATTGAGACAAAGCAGAAGTTATTGCCATAGCGCTGGTTGAAGATGAAGACTCAAAGTCTAAATAATGGCGCTTCGATTGAACTCGCCTAGATCAGTTCCTTAAGCAACAAAAATAAAAAAACAGGGGCATAAAAAAGCAGTGTACCTGGTAAAAGCAAAGTCAAATGCCCATAAATGAAAAGTTGGGATAAAAAATAGGGGCATGAAAAAACAGTGTGCCTGGTAAAAGCAATGCCAATGCCCCTAGCAAAAAAAATTAGTCAATTGTATTCCCAAGAGAAGTTGCTATTGTGGTTCGATTGATAGAACCCCCTTTTGACAGTAAGAAGAAAGACCAGTGACGAATGCCGAGACAGTCACCAATTCTCACCCTTCTACATGTGAGCCGAGTCTACGTTATATTCCCATTGTAAAAAGTCTCTTCAGACTAGGGGCACTTCAATTAACGTAAGATTTCATATGTGCATAAATATCGCTCGAAGAAGTACGAGCAAGATTACTCTATCTCTTTTCGCAGATTCCGACTTGTAAACCCGGAGAGGATCGTGCAACATTTTCGTCCATCGACTTCAACCTTGATGGTCCCCTTTGATGAGCTGCTAATCAAGTCTTCATCACAATTTCAACAAAGACCTCTCACATTAGTAAAGTCGTACCACTTGCGAGAATACTCGGACCCCTGCTGACATGATGACAATGAGAAGTGTGATCCTTATAAATCCTGCATCAATGGTCAAGATAAAACAACCTTTCCATGAGAGTGAGTGAAAAGTCCTTTTAGACTGAAAGTCCCTCATCTGGCATGCTCAAGACATCTACATTCTAAATGAGGGTTGTCTTTTAAAATCTTCCCCAGTGGAATTCGGATGATACAAAACTGACGAAATTGTCATGCATAAATCACATTTGAATTTATGAGTTTACAGCATACAGTCATTGTGTACATGTGTGCATGTTGTGTAAATAGAGAACATACTCTTAGTAATAAGAGATATTGCTAGGTAAGCATATCCCTATCCCTATCTGTCTTAAAGTACCTACCCCTGTCCAGGTACTCTCTTCTTGTCACTCGATCTATTCGAGTCGTCCCTTGAGTTTGGGTGCTTGCAACGGTCTAAGTATCCCCTTGTCT